>MVJL01011386.1:0-130310 GCA_002156465.1 Macrocentrus cingulum | reverse complement strand
TTTCTTACACATTTTTTGTTGAAATTATGTGAAAAATACTTATTAGAGCATTTATATTATATAAAAAATCTACTGCCGCTCAATGCGCTATTTTATCCCTTACGTGTTAAATGTATATTTGTCGATGGTATTTTTGCATTTTTAAAATTATCCCAATCGCTTCAGCCGTTCTCGAGTGATGCGCGCACATACATGCCCATTTTATTTTTATTAATATAGATTTTATTTTGGCTTTTTTTTGGCTGTTTCTACTGCCGCTCAATGCGCTATTTTATCCCTTACGTGTTAAATGTATATTTGTCGATGGTATTTTTGCATTTTCATCAACTATTTATATACTTTTACATAGTTAAAAAAAATTTTTTTTATTCCGTTTTGTATTCCGTTAGACGTTACGTATTAAAGCGTTCGACTTTGACATTGATTTTCGCCATTCACAGACGGTAAATAATTTTTACAATTTTCTAGACGCAAACAAATATATTCTAATTAAATGATCAAATATGAACAAATTTTGACGAAAGTCGAGTTTTCGAAAAATTACCTTAAATAGAAATAAAACTTCGTTAATTTTTTTCATTCTACAGACGCGCATATTTTTGCCACACTTCAATAAGACGTAAAAAAATTTTTTTTCCATTATTACCCCTCGATAGCACGGTAATAATGCCTCTACTAGCAATCTCGAACATTAGGAGAAACTCGTAATATTTAAATAATCCCATTTTTTTCATCCATCACAAAAAATCCAGTGATAATAACAGTAACGGTTGAAAAAAAAAAAGTTCTGATGGTCGCTTGGCAAGATAGTGCGGGTCAAAAATGCCACACAGTTGTCAACACCATCTGTGAGGATAATTCAGAGTAATCCCTGTATATGTACTAGCCCACGTGACTAACAAGCCACGTTTTCTTGTTGCAACTAACCTATATGTATAAAACTCCGTATGTGTACGCAGCTTAAAATACTTTATTACACAAATAATATTTAATATTTGACGTTTGTGCATGAGAGTGGCCAAACAAAACCGACTATTTTTATTTTTCCGATCTCATATCAAAAAACTATGGTTTATAATATTCTAAGAAGCCTCCAGAAAAATTCCCCCGATACAAGCATTTTTAGACGTCTCACAAATTTTGAAATTTTCAAAAAAAAATGTCAAAAAGTGATAGTAAAAAAAATTTTTTTCTCCTGTTTTCACTATAGCAAATTCTCTTACATGTAATGTAATTAAGTTTTACAAAATTCCAGTTCAAAATATAAATTTTACGGGTTTTAATGTTCGATAGTCACAAAAGGTGGTGCGAAAAAAGAAAAAAAAAAATTGTTTACACTCAGATTTAGACTATTTTTACAAATTTCAAAATTCGTGAGCGATCTTAAAAAATGCTTGTATATCGACCTGATTTTTTTAGAGAGCTTTTAAAACATGATAAGTATTTTTTTTTTAAGACGAGACACAAAAAACAAAAAATTGTTGTTTTTTAGGGCCATCATAGTGTGCATATTAAACTGTCAATTGGTGACAACAAAACATTTATTCTTTATTAGTATACAGAGAGAATTATGTAGATCAGCTGTAGGCTGACCTGATTATCGATTTGTATTACATGAGGGCATTGTTTGCAGTGCGGATGGAAACTACGAGGTGACGATAATGACCAAGGCAATACTGCATCACACAGGCACGGTGAAGTGGAAGCCACCAGCTATCTACAAGTCCTTTTGCGATATTAACGTCGAGTACTTTCCATTCGATGAGCAGACTTGCTTTATGAAGTTTGGTTCGTGGACGTACGACGGATACACAGTGAGTATTGATGTCTTTTCTTGTGTGTTTACTTCTGGAAAGTTTTTTTTTCCGATAGGACTATTTCAGGAGTTAAGTACGTGGGCGTTTTTTTGTTATCTCCTCGCCAAACAACACTCGCTTACAGAAACTTTGGCTGACACACAGAATATCGTTTACCCACTTCAATTTCCGGGTTTTCCTTCTTTCATCCCCTCTGGGAAACGAATCATGTGTATATACAATGTACATGATTCATCTGCGGTATTGCTCGTACAAGTATCCACTCACTTTCTTTTTTCCTCGTGTTCGTCTGTCGGCAGGAACGTCGTCTTGAGGGTGGATTTCCTCTTGGCAGACAAATCCGCCTGTCCGAGAGTTTTACGGGTGCAACACGACCCGAGATAAATCCTCACATCATTTTCATTACTATATTTTATTTTATTTACCATGCAATCTTTTGTTTGGTTAAATGGAAAAGTAGATTTTTAATTTTTCTAGAATTTATAAACGCATCACTGAGTAATTTTAATTTTTTTTTGAACTCTTATTATATTTTTATTTGCTTGAAAAAAATTTATTTTAACGTGGGAAAATTGATCAATCGTCAAAATACAATGAAAAAAAATCTCGACAAATTTTATAAATGGCTGTTGATAGTTTTTAGACCGATGTCAGTGGGTTGTAGATTTTTTTTGTGCGTTTATTATCGAAAGTGCAGATTCGATGATGAGACTCACTTGAACATTTGGTTGTTTTGTACGCTGTGGTAAACCGCACGAAAATGGATGACGAGGGATCTCTGATAAAATAATTCACATTCAATAAATTGGGCTTAATGTCGTCGTTATTCACTAACGCGAATATAAATCTTCAAAGAGCAGAATAATGGGCAGAAAAAGAAGTCACGTAGAGCTTCAACGACAGGCCGACCAGCCTTTGTTCAAGGCATTTTTCTTCGTCATGCAAACTCATTCATCCCGGAAATACCTGGGCCACGGTTGTCCCGCGGTAATGCCTCTACATATTGCACAAAAGCCCATGTATCCTTGCATTGAGGCTGATGACGCTTCGTGAATATTTCGCAAGTACCATAACTCGTCGACGACGTCAAGAATTTCAAAAACTTAGCAGTGTATACCACTACGGACGTGAGTAACTAGACAAAGGCCGCAACGAGAGTATATGTACATATTAAACACATATATACAATCTAGCAAAAGTTTCCGAAGGGCCGAATATTCATGAAGTCACCATCGCGTTATTGCCGTATATATAGAGGACCGAACATGATCCTTTGTCCTCTTCGTTTCGCTTGCCGCGCCGCGAATGCATAATTGAACTCTCGATTTAGCTGCATATTTCATCGTTTGGAAATAGAGTTATATGGGCCATCGCCGGTCAGGTCATGAGAAAAGCAAGCTATGAGCAGTCTCGCTGTAAAGCATCGTCGTGACTCTTTTATTCGCTTTGTCAGCATCATTCGAGTCCTTTGTGACTTTGGTTCGGTAATATTCTAATGTGAATTTCCTTACGTTGATCTGAGCTTTGCAAAGGTCGCGCTCAAAGTTGGTCAGAGACACTGGGTCAATTGGAATAAATAATTAAACGAGATTTACATAAATATATCAAAAACCGTCAACAGACACGTTCTAAAATTAATTCAATCAATCATCACAGTAAATACAGTATTTAAAAAATATTTCCTGTAATTCCTAACTTTTAAACATACCGAGGAATAGATTCAACCCGTTTTACTGGGTGAGCTGCTAGTTTTTGACTGTTTTTAGGGCTTTAAACTAACTGTAAAAAAAATATCAACGCGTAAGGCTTACAGTGAGTTCAGATTTTTTTGTATTGCATTTTTTAAAGCAAAACATTTAACGTACAATATACTGCATAATTATTTCCCATAAATTTGAGGTTTTGGGGGTGTGCAATCGTTTTTAAACGACGCCGAAATCTCAACCTTGTCTTAGCCATTTAAATTCGATAAACAAAAGACTTATGCCTATGTTCAACTTGATTTAAAAAAACCTATGTATATTTTTATCGTATTTTCATTATAAAAAATCACATCTTGTTTTATAAATTTTTTTTATAGGGGATACATAACAAAAAAAAATTGTTCGGTGGTTATGTGTGTATGAGAGTTACAACAAAAAAACTCTCGGCGTATCTTGGGGGTTTTCGGGGTGCCAGGAGTCTCATTGAAGGGTGATAAGGCAAAAAAAACAAAGTCGAGTCGATGAAAGATGACGTGAAGCGTCGAGTCAATGTCCAACTTATCTGAACGGGTAAAGTTTTTTATTCTCCAGCACCGACTTATCATCGCAACTTGGTTTCTATACTAAACCTCGCCATATCTTTGTGTATGAATTTTTTAATGCAATTCCTATTGATAACACTCAAAACGTGCTCCAAAACACTTATCTCCATGGGTACAAACAGGGATGTTCAAATGCTGTCGCGTATCGACTTAATCTCTGTAAGTGATCGTTGGAGACTAGAGGAAGAAAAGTCGATAATGCGATTGGCGCACTGGTGAATAATTTATTGTATTCAATAAGGTGAACAGTTGGATATCTCGCGATAATTCGATAGTTTTAAGCATCGTCACGTCAAGCTGCTAGAAATTTGACCCGAAACAATATTTAATTTTATGTCAAATTATAGGATATAATTAAAAAGAACAGATTGTTTTTTTTTCATCGAACCAGACTGCTGCATTATTCGATCGAAACCAACCAATCTGCTCAATCATTCAGATGAATCTATTTAGCGCCGGTTGCTAGCTTGGTAATTAAAATTTAAAGGCTCTGAACATAGTCCTATAGTTTCACGATAACATGAAATCAGCCGCAACAAACGAGAAAATCACTGTCATTATTAGCATTTGCTTTATCTATTCATGCTACAATTTTATTTCTATATTTTACAACTACTAACTACTCACTATTATTTATTTCTATTCATTTTTATGTATTTAGGATAAGTTTTAAGACATGAAAAAATTTTTATCGTGGTTTTTTCGCGGATTTTTTATGTTTTTTACCGATAACTCGGTAAAAAAGCAAGATATAAAAAAAAAGTTATTGATATAAAATAATTTGAAATTAAATTTCCTACAAAAAACAATAAATAACTTTTTTTGTGACTACCTAAATTTTTTAGATATTACAGATTTTTGAAAATTCTTATTTTTCAAAATATCTCAAAAATGAGACAAAATATCGAAAAATTTTATTCCACATTTTTTGTAGACAACAAAATTTTCTATCAATTAACTTGAGTGATATTTTTCCGTATTTCGCTTATTTATTGAATTATTGAGATATTAACAAAAAAAAAATGTATACGATGATTAAGATGATGAATGAAAAGGATTGAATTGTTATTTTCAGGTCGATCTCCGACATCTGGATCAAAGGGAAGACTCGGACACTATCGACCTGGGTATCGATCTCACCGACTACTACATCTCGGTCGAGTGGGACATAATAAAAGTGCCTGCCGTTCGACATGAAAAGTTCTACTCATGTTGCGAGGAGCCTTATCCCGACATAATATTCAACATAACCCTGCGCCGGAAGACCCTATTCTACACGGTAAACCTTATAATCCCCTGCGTGGGAATATCATTTCTCTCGGTATTGGTATTCTATTTGCCAAGTGACAGTGGTGAGAAGGTATCACTATCAATTTCAATCCTCTTGTCGCTAACTGTGTTTTTTCTTCTCCTCGCGGAGATAATACCGCCCACATCGATCACAGTGCCACTACTCGGCAAGTATCTACTGTTCACAATGGTGCTAGTGACATTTTCCGTCGTAGTGACAATCGCCGTGCTAAATGTGAATTTCCGCTCACCGGTGACCCACCGAATGGCCAAATGGGTGCGCGTTGTCTTCATCGAGACTCTGCCAAAGTGGTTGTGCATACAGAGACCGAGCAAAGACGGCGATGATGACGCTGAGGATGATGACGACGCCGATGGCAAGGCCCTTGAGCTCATTCTCACCGACGTGTTCGAGCCGCCGATCGACAAGTACGATCCTTACGGCAACAAGAGGTCCAGTCAAAACTACGAAGTGTCGGACCTTCCCGGCTTGCCAGCCATTCCTCTTGTTCCCGTCTCCGTCGTGCCTAACATTCCCGGTATCATGACTGACGCGAGGTATGACATACCATCAACACCCGCACCACCCGGTCCGCCTATCGTTTCCGCACGCTTCGACGAACCTCTGCCAGCTCTGCCTCTGCCAGGTGCTGATGACGACCTCTTCGCTCCGGCTAGTCCGGGCTACGTGCACGAGGACATCAGCCCAACTTTTGAGAGACCGTTGGCGCGCGAGATCGAGAAAACGATTGATGATGCCAGATTCATTGCTCAACATGCCAAGAACAAAGACAAGTTTGAAGGCGTAAGTACTTTTTAAACGTTCTTATTGAACTTGATTTTTATGGTTGTTTTTGGAGTACTTCCTATGAATTCATTTGCATAAAATCTGAATTTTAAGTATTACAGTGGCCCGAAAAATCGACTATTTTTGTGTTTCGTGTCTCGTCTCAAAAAAATTATAGTTTATCATGTTTTAAGAGCTCTCCGATTAATTCAGACTGATAAAAGCATTTTTAACGGTTACTCACGAATTTTGAAATCTGCAAAAATGTTCGAAAGCTTCTTAGAATATGATAAACCCGGTTTTTTTTATATAGAAGACCGGAAAAACAAAAATAGTCAGTTTTTTTGGGCCATCTTAATAAGTATATTACCGATAACATTGCAGTATTAAACGAAATTTAGATTTAAAATAAAAGTGAAAAAATTTTCCTAGTGCTTATTTTACTATATTACAAAAAAAGTAGTCCGGTGTTGGAAAACTAAAATATAAAAAATAAAAAGAGGTAAAAAAGTTTTTATTTGAATGGTTTTATTTAACAAAAGTAAAAATGTCTCAAATTTTTTATCTTATTGCTTATTGTTTTCTGTCTTTCAGTATATTATACACGTTTGTTAAATAAAATCGTTTAAATTAAAACTCAATACGAAAAAAACAACAAATTTTTCATACTTGATGTGAAAAAAAAATTTTTTCTATCAGAATCGATTACAACCACCAGCTTTTCATGATGAAATCTTTTTTTTTGTCCAAATCTACTGTTAAAAAAATTTAAATTTATTTACTTAGAATTTATAGAGATGTTGAAAAATTCTAGGTAAATCATGCATCAGCTTATAGCTGCATCAGATTGAGTTGAATTGAGCTTACGAATGTATTACGTAACGGATGCAGTTGATGTTAACTGGTCATACATGGGTTTTCACGAGAAATCCTGAATATGCTCTTCAGCCATTATTCATTCAGTTTGAGAGAATTAAACAATGAAAAACCCGCTACGCTTTCATTGGACAAAAAAAAACATTTCCTCTGTATTATGAGGAAGATCACGATCGTATCAACAAAGCCAGTGATACCTTTATGGAACATTCTGCCAACTAAATCATTTACTTTATTCCTCTATCGTAGCTCGAATGAGCTATCCTTTCCGTAGGTACGTCGTCCACTCCTGCCGACGAATAGGAGCATCAATCTCACGGGATTCGCTCACGAAACCTTCCTTGATAGAGAATAATGCTGACTGAGATTTCTTAGCCTTTATTTTTATTTTTGTTCCCGATGAAGATGCATTAAATCATCGCACATGTATTTTAGTTTTTTATTTTCTTGGTTTTTAATATTATGAATGATTTTTGGGCTTTGCATCGTTATTTTGTTCATCTGCTTCACTTGGTTCGTGGCAATTGGCTTTCAGCCGGGTCGATCCAATGCATTCATCGCCGTCTGGCTTGAGTTTACGCTTCGCTAACGATTTCACCGGATAGAATTTCCTCTTGCTGGCGCGAGATTCATCCCTCTCATATAGTTGACACCAAATAAATGAAGCCCCCAAGCATTAGGCTACGACTCTGAAAAAGGAAACTAAATTAAAATTGCTCGGATGTTGCACGCTATTGATATGGATAAAAAGTTACTAGTGTATGAGTAAAATCAAGTTCCGAAATATCCAAAAGTCCTTAAATTCAATTAAGTTAAAAATTAAATTCACTACAAAATGAAATATTAAATGAAATTTTCCATATCTGCCTTTTAAAAAATTTTAGATTAAATCAAAGTTTACTATTAGAAATATCTTGGAAACAATGTTTTTTTTTTCACGCTTTCGACGTTCTAAAAAAATACCCAGCCTTAGGATCACGTTTTAGTAGGTACCTTACTCAAACTTTTTCACACCCTTTTTTGACCCTATTTAATGGATGAGTAACTTTATACAGTTTTAGCTAGTCAAAGTTTACTTTCAAAAATCGTCATTTCCGCGTGTTTTTGATGTTCTAAAAAATACTTTGGCTCTAAATCATTTGCAAATACTCTGCTAAATATTTTCTTCACCCTTTTTTTTATCCTTTCTGAAGGATAAATAAGTTTATACACTTATAACTACGCTTCAGTCAAAATTTACCATTCAAAATCGTCATTTTTACGTGTTTTTGGACGTTCTAAAAAAATACCTAGTCTTAGAATCACGTTATAATACCTTAATTAATACTTTTCCCACCCTTTTTGGATCCTATCTAACGGATAAGCAGTTTTATACACCTGTAGCAACGCCCGAGTGAAAATTCAGTCCCAAAAATCGTCATTTCCACGTGTTTTTGATGTTCTAAAAAATACCCAGCCTTAGAATCACTTTAGAATACTTTAGTCAATACGTTATTGACCCTATCGAAAGGGTAATTAACTTTATACATCTTTCCCTAGGTCACAGTCAAGGTTTAACCCCTAAAAATCGTGATTTTCACGTTCTAAAAAATACCCCGGCTCAAAATATTATTAAAATACTCAACTCGATGCTTTTTTATCATCCTTTTTTGACCTTGCCTAAAGGATGAACAAGTTTATACACCCGTACCTACGCTACAAAGTTTACTTTTAGCTATCCTCATTTTTCTTTAACAAATAACATTTTTCGTCTTCTCGCTTATTTCCTGAATTTTCAGAGCGTTAATAAAAAAAAATATACACGCCCTTTTGGAATTATTGACGCGATATATTTGTCTCATTGTCGAGTGTTGAAGATTTCTATCGTTTTTTTTTCTGGCTCTTGAAAAAAGCTTCGTTTTTTTTATTATTATCCATTGGCACAGACAGAAATCAGCAGCACAACGGCGATACACTCGTTCTTAGAGAAGTATAAGGAGAAATAATAAAGGAAATCCTGAGTAATACTTTTTCAATTTATCCGGAAGCGTTCACAAGAAGACAGGCTTGCGGAAGGAACACTTCCGTCTCCCTGGGGGCTGATAGAAAATGAGGAAATAAGACGATACCGTGGAGAGAACAAAAATTCAATGAACTTTATATGTATATTATATGCAGAAATGCAGTGCAGCGTCTCTTGCATTGCAGCTCGCTAGTTATTTGCCAAGTAAACCTATTGGGTAAGATGCGCTTGAAGAGTAGTTGGAATTTGCATGTCTCCAACTTGAATACAATGCATGTTGGTTGACGCTAGGTGTTAACGACGCTCATTTGAAGGGCATTTTCAACGTCAATTTACATGTTGTCTTTGTTCAGAGGACGAGCCCTATATTCAGGTTAAGCTTCCATATAACCCTTTTGGCATATGACTCGTAATCCAACCTCAAAGGTGACCCATCTCAACGTGAGTGCGCGATTGTACCTACTGCGAAATCCACTCTAGAAGTACGATTCTAGATGGATACGATCGGATAACGTCTCAAGAAATGTCCAAAGTAACCCCTTAGATCAAGTTAGTCGAGAAACTCGAGTGGGCCACCTAGATCTTGGCAAAGGAGGGATTAGATTGAAAGTACTGATACACGAATATTTTTGCTGAACACTCAACTATAGCAAGAGTGAATAAAAATACTCCAAGATTATCTATTTATATATTCGCTGAATATTTTTTATTTTACTGCAAATTGATTGTCCAGTTGATAAAAAAAAAAAATCATTTTCATGAAATACTTATGACCTAGCAATTTTATATTATTTTTCGAGAATTTTATTCACGTTTTTAGTAATTTTATTTGTGAAATAATTTTTTAGGCTTGAAAATCTCATTATTTATGGAATTAATCAAAAAAGCTGGTGGTATGACTCGATTTTATTGTCTCAAAATGTCTAACATGTTTGTTTCTATTGAAACAATTCGAATTAATTAAAAATTAATTTTTTTTTTTTTACATAAAAGACAGTTAAAAAAAGATTACACGTTTCAAGTGCACTGAGAGGAGAATTTATTGACATTGAATAAAATTTATTAATAGTTAATAAATTTGATATTAAGTACGTCGTATAGCCAATGTATAAATAAATCGCTGGTTAGAAATAAATTAATAATTTGCTTGTATCAATTCATTCAGAAATTTTGGATTAATCAATGTTTATTACTATTTGAGATGCATTCATTAATTGTGAATACATCACTTATTTACGCGTGTAAACATTTCAGACGTTATACGAAAATTAACGTTTGTCCATGTATTGTTCACCAAGGGAGCAAAAGAGGTCATTTTGACCGTGAAAAGTTTACTTTACTTAATAACTTTTTTTGCATCCCGAGGTATACATACTATTTTTCCTCGTAGCGGGAGCAAAAACCCCATTTACTCCTGCTATGACGAGAAATTTATTTTTGTAGTTTTCTCCCAGTTTTCGGCAAAGTCCATGCTGTTCGAACTTAGACGGACCTAACGCATAATTTTCTTTCCGTTGATTTTTACAAAAATATGTGAAATCCCTCAGAAATACAGCTTCGCTGCATATCTATGAGTTAAATATAAATAAATTGTTCTCTCAGTGTAAGATTTTCGAAGGATTTATGGTTGTAAATGAATTGAAAATCGATTTAATGTAGCATTACACGATATAAAATTTTTTGTTGATCCGTATATTATCCGTAATTGCCTGATGAGTAAATTCGTTTTTTTTTCCTTTGCTTTCAGGTCGAGGAAGATTGGAAGTACGTTGCAATGGTGCTCGACCGAATTTTCCTCTGGATCTTTACGATCGCATGCGTTGTGGGAACAGGACTCATAATATTCCAGGCGCCAAGTCTCTATGACGACACAAAGCCCATAGACCTGATATACAGTCGCATCGCCCAAAGGAGAATGATGCTGATGAAGATGGGTCCGGAGGAGGAGGAGGACTAGTCGACAATTTTTCGCGGCCATCAGTGTGTCGTGAGTGTGAATGAGATAATTATTCCAGTTATTGCTGTTGATTTGCCGAGGAATTGTCGATTTTCGTGACTCCTGGTGCTGCGCTCTGCGATGCATGACCATGCAAGAGACGCAGGTGATGACGGAAATACTCGAGAAAATGAACAACGTGCTTGTGCATCTTGACGATCGTGAAGATTTTTTTGTCGGAAGACACTTTTGGAAAACTCTGGCACGTGCGATCGAATCATACAACGACTGCATTGTCGTCACACTATCTGTTCTTCATTATCGTCGTTTTAAACCAATGAAAAAAATTTATTGTCGACAGATGGATACAGTGGAGATTATTAATAAATAGCAGAGTGCCAACTAATCCAAATCCGTGTCGTATTTTTGTAAATTCAGGTTTCATACGTAAAGGCTAGAGCCACCACGACGACCGACTTGTCGGGAGACTTGCCGAACTGCCCATTTTATAATTGAATAAACGTAATTAAAAAAATAAAACAATTGATAACTAATAATAAATTAATTATTTGATAAATGAGGAAAAAAAATACAGAAACTCAATATGCGTATGGTTTGGAAAATTTGGGTTAGATGTTTATTTTTTTATTTTTATCTCCAATTGTATTGATTTTAACGAATTTTTTTGAAATTTTATCATTAATTTAATTTGTTAAAAAATTATTTACCTTTAATTTTGAACTTAAAAAAAAATTTTTATAATCAAAATAATCAAATTTTTACATGTTTTTTAAAAACATTTTGATCAATAATTTAACGTATTCATGTAAAATACAAAATTTTTCGATTTTTAATAGAAACAATTTTGTTTTTGAAATTTGTGAATGGTTTATTTAAAAACAGCTAACAATCGAATTTCGCAATTTTAGAGCATAAAAAATAGTTTTTAACTTTCATATTAGTAATAAAGTTTATGGTACAATTGTTTTTTTTAATTGGAAATTAAAGCATGTAGCCCAAATTGACCGATACAATGCGAAACACATACTCAAAAACACACAAACACTCACAGCGTATGAAATATGTAAACACACGCACAAAACGAGAGGGTCTGCAAAAAAGCCCGGCGCTCCTGGCTGATCTCGGGAGGAGACGAGGGAGCTCGTTCGAGTGGAGGAAGGAAGCATCAGCCAAGCGAAAAGACACATGTAACACCCAAAAATAGATTTCCGCTTGTAAACAACTGCCAATTTCAGAATGGCCTCTATCCCATGCTAGGCGGGCGATACAAGGGTGAAGCAGAGGGGCGAGGGTGCAGCGTGTGACGGGGGAGGAAGCCCCGCGTGCACAATCAAGCTAGACACTGAGTAAGAGGAAAAAATTGAGTCGTGAGAAATAAAGAACGCCAGCCGGAACAAAACGAGAGTCTGCTGGTTCGACCGAGACGTCGCTGCAGAGGAAGAAACAACCCCTTGGAGCTTTACCAAAAAATTCGGAGACGTCGAGGAGTCGAGACATGGTGCCAAACGTTCGATCCTCATGAGATATAGAGGAAAAAAAATCTACCGATAAAAAAAATAATATAAAAGTCAAGGAAAACTGTATCTTTACTGCACGACGTGTGTGGAGGGAGATTGAAAAGTCAGAATGAAGTTTTTGTGCAAGTCGAAGCGCCATATCGACAGATAAATTCCAATAAAATTCCTTGATATTGTGCTCGATGTGACAAATAGAGATGCACTATTTTTTTATAATTTAATCACCGTCATAAATAAAATTTATTTCGCGATTTTCCAAACAGTATTACTCATTTGAATTTTTTAAAAAATTGATATTTCATAAGGAAAAAAATTAAAATTAATCAATTTCTTCAAAATTTTATAAAAATATGTTTTTAAAAATTAATCGGAAGGTTCTTTTTTTTTTAAATAATAATGTTTATTCATAAAAAAAATCATGTTTTGTTTTGCTCTTCTACTTGATGTATTTATTTATTAATTTTTGAGGTTGATTTGATGAGGAAAAAAAAAATTGTGCATCTTCTTGGAATGAGAATTTTCAATTGTAAATGATTTTCCAAAATTGCGGCGCTTCCAACCCCAACCACCCCCTCGTTGCGATTATAATAATCAATTTGTTTGCTCATCTAAAGATAATGATAACGATATTGAGTATATATATGTGTATATATTGAGTTATATATACATGTGTATATCCATATGACGCAAAAGTGTATGTATATATATGTATTTAATAGGGATAAATAAGGATGTTATTCGAAACAATGTGTGTGGTATTAAGCACGACAGGTAAATTGACGAAAAAAAAAATTAATAAATAAAAAAACGAGCATTATTATATAAAGAAAAAAATAGTTATACGTATAAATTATATGATGAGGGCATTTGGAATTAATTTTTTTTTTTTTTTCCAGGATTTTTTATCTTTTGTGTAAATTTTCACAGTATGGATGTTGTTAAATATCTTCGCAATCTTTTGGGAGGGTTCACGTAAATTTTCAAGTTAAAAATATATATTAATTACTCGAGCACACAACAGAGAGATTTCATGGATTATTGTTGTATGTGAGATGTTAACACGAGTGCAGGAAGGAATGCAAGAATGATTAGTATGTAAAGTATAAGATAAATATAGTAACACAATATAATAATAATAATTTTTGTTATTTTACAGCATGGAGAAAATTTTTTCTTTGCTATTTATCAAATATCAACTAATTAATCAATTTCAACAATTAATTACGCTTACTATGTTAAAAGAAAAAAACGAAAAATTGAGTAATTTTTATAAAAAGTAAAAAAAAAAATTTAATAATCTTATATTTTATGGAATTAAAAATTTTTTTATAAAAATATATATATTTTTTTTACTTTAAAATGTACTCTGAATAATATTAAAATTATTTGTATATATTAAAAATTAAAAATTAGTTGAAAAAAAAAAAATTTTTTTTTTTTTCGAAATGACTGAAAATTTTCTCCATGTACGAATGCGATGACACGACGGAGTGAACGAATGTAAAAGTGATGATTGATTATAAGATAAATGCAGCAACCACAACAATAATAAATCATATAAATTACTAGCATAATAATAAAATATAAATAATAGTTCAAAATTAACTCAGATAAATTGATAAAAAAATTATTATTATCACTCAAAGGTGAAAAAAACTTAGTGTATATTATAGACTATATATAAATAATATATAGATTAGTAAAATATGTTGCATATATAGCTCCGGAGATTTTTACGAGTCGATCACTTTTATGACGAGTTAGAAATATCTTCGAGTATATTTACTAAAAAATGAAAAATAACTAAAAAAAAAAGGAGAGTGAAAAAAAAATATAAAAATATGTTAAAATGTTGTTGACATACTTAGACCTGTCTATAAATATTTATATACAGTCTATACATATTTTTTTCACCTGAAGCTATATACGCTGCTAGAGTGTATTTACGAATATAAGACGTAAAATTGAAAGAATTTTTAAGCTTGAGAGTATAAAAGACGTAGAAAAAAAGTTGAGTCAAGATATTATAATCTGAGACACGGCTTTAACTACTCGACACACAATCGATTGATTGACTTTCCCCTATTACCCCTATCTCCGAGTTTTCACTGGTGAGTGGGCCCGAGTGTTTAATGTTTATTCTTTCCAACTCAGTGGGCACTTGTCTTCGTGTCTATCGATCATGTCTTGCCAATAGAATATACGTTGGAATGGAGTAAAAAAAAAAAATGTTCTGCCACCTAACTCATTATCATGTTTTTCTCCTCCATCTTTGCTCATTGATTTTGCATTATTTTTCAATATGTACATTGTTCATTATATCCACACGCTAAATCTCAACTCATGTGTTAAGTACATGAAAAATTTAATGCATGAATAAATTGTGAATCGTTCGAAATAAATTGTGTATTATAAATAATCAATATGATAGATTACTAATACTCATCTTAAACATAATTTAAATAGCAACAATCTTGACAAAAGCTCAATAAATGTTAAACTTCATTGTAAAAAATATATTTTTTTTTTTATCTTCCTTATTCTCTTTATTACCCATATTCACTTAATCTCTCGGTTATATTACAAAATAAAAAAAAAAATTTCTTGTATAAAAAATAATTTTTTATGTCATCTTAAAAAAATGAAAATTATTTTATGTAAAATAATCATGTTTATTAAAAAAAATAACAATAAATTAAAATTTTTTCAACTAATTTAATATTTTAAAATCAAACGAGATTTTGAGAAAAAAAAAATAAGTAAATAAATAAATGCAACAGAAACAAATAAACGTCCGAATTATTTTTTTTTTCTTATATGAATTAAAAATTTTTCAAAATTGATTTAAATTATCTTATAAAAATTAACTAATATTATTTTTACAATAAACAAGAGTAAAAAGACGAAATACAAAAAAAAAAAAATAACAAAACAAGATAGTTTTTCCATTCATGTGCAGAAAAAATTTAAATACATTTTGTACGTAAAGATAATAGGAATAAAAAAATAATAACTACTATAACTACTATTTATATAATAACTAAAACAACTATTACCAATACTATTACTAATAATGATACTATTATCACTATTACTACTATAACTATGAAACTATCCTATTAATAGTAAATAATAAATCTAATGTGAATATAGTTAAACTATGATGCAGGAATGTCAATCAATCGATTAAAATTTTGCAAATTTATCTCGAATGGAATTGTAAAAAAAAATAATAAGTTTGAAAAAAATAAAGAAAATAAATAAATAAACTATCGCATGTCTTCCTGGGAGAATAGCCTAAGTCGTAAGACTCGAAGTCTTGAAGTTTCTTGAGGCGAGTCATAACACGGCGAGACGTCGAAGAGGAAGAGGGAATAGTATTGTGCAGCTCACACCCCCTTTCCGGAGCTTTTCTTTCCACCCTTTGCCCTCCTATCTGGCCTCTAAGCTCCTTGCCTCTTATATTAAATTAAAAGCTGAAACAATAAAAATACTAAAGCATGTATATGATAGAAAAATCGGTTAACGGGGTCAATATAATTTTTTCAAGATAAATATTTTCCTCAATAAAGCAAAATTTATGGATAATAGGAATTTTCAAAGATTTCAATACAATGGAGGGTTAGGGGTTGAAGGTATAAAAAACAATTATTCGATAATAAAACGCGGAAAAATTGTTAATATTTTAGAAGAAAAAAGTCGAATCAATTACAATTAATTAATTATTTACATAAAATTGATAGTATTGTTAAGACAATCAAACTCTTATTGCTCCGAGTCGTCGATCGCTCTCAATAGATCAATTCTGGATAATGTTGGATGTTTGTGGGTTGTTGAGTTTTAATGAAAAAAAAAAAGATACATTAAAAAAACGTGGCAAAGTCTGCTAAACAGAAAAAAACTTGAATAGTGTTTTATTAATTCCGAAGAGGGGAGATTGAATATATTGGGGAAGAAAATTTTTTTCTGCATTTTTGTACGTAAAACTTAATTTTATACAGACCTATATCAGATCAATCATATAAATTTAATGGAAAAATAAATTCGAAAAAAACGAAGAAAAAAATCACGTGGAATCGTAAAAAAATTCAAATAGGAAAATAGTTTAATTATAAAAAAACTAAATAATTTATTAATTGGTTAAATAATCGGTTAAGCAATTAAGTGACTATTTATGATATACTCTGACGAAAAAATACAGACGTACGTGAGTGTTTTTGTTACTCTGTATAATAGAATTGAGGGTTAATTCTAATAATAGTGAAAGATAGTATATATACTGTGAGCCAAAAAAAAAAACAGCCGTCAAAAATGATAAAAAAATACGGTAAATACATGTATTCCTAAACATTTTAAATATTTACCATTTAAAAGTACGGGTAATTATGGAAAATTACTAGATTTTTTCTAAATAATAATCGAATTGTAAATGGTGAGGTTTGTGCCAATTATTTAGTAATTTATTTACGACCTACGGCAAAAAGTTCATTACTGCGGGAAGCAATGGGGAAAAAAATGTTGCTGTACAATCATAAAAAGTGGAAAGTAATTGGAAAACGATGAAGACACCAAACAAAAAATTAATGATCCAGTGGGTGGTAGGTGTATAAAATCAATTACGATAGAAAAAAAAATTAATGTATGTAAATTGAATAGAATGGAAATTTTAAATGTATTATTTATATATACTTGTATTTATCTCGTTTTAATTTGTAAAAATAATCTCTGAATCATTATATGAACAGGAAAAAAAATACATACAAACGCAGACACAAGGACATTAAAAAATACGTGTACAAATTGAAAAAAAAAATTTTTTTTAATTTTTTTTTACTATTAAATTTTTTTTTTACTATTAAATAGTTTTTTTTTTTCAAAGGTTTTTTTTTCATTTGGTTAAGATTTTTATAGTGAGGATTTTTTTCATGAGAAAAATTCATGAAAAAAAAATCTAACGATAATTAAATGTTGAACCGAGTGCCTCTCTGGAATTCATTTCAATTAAATCCCAATGACACCCCTTTTCTATACATAAAACGACGAGCAGTATATATACAACAGTCCTCAATAGCAAGTTAATAATGCAAAAAGTCGAATATCTCAGTAAAGCTGATTGTTCGTCGATTTTAGGAGAAATTGAGACGACACTTTGACTTTTAGCTCAAAAAACAGACAAAGTGGTATGTGATAACGCGAGGAATTAATTAGTGCAGAATTACAATTTAGATGAGAGAAAATTAATTAATTCAGTATTTTTTTCTAGTTTCGAGGTAAGCAAAAAAAAAAAAATGTTACAAATTCCTTCCAATTTTTTCAACGAATTCTTATACTATCAATCTTGTATAATAATATTAAAAAAATTAAATCAGAGAATAAAAAAATAGATATACTTAACCTCGAAAATCTCAAAAATATTCCAAATTTAATTTAACTATTTTGTTTTTGTTTCGTATTTTATGACTATGAAATTAATGGACACACTTCACCGTCTGCATTAAAATTCAGACCGATTTTTAAAAATACAGTAAATAAATACCAAATAAAGCGTAAGAAAAAAACTAAACTTAATAAAGGAAAAAAAGCAATGATAGAAATTCAACAGATTTCAAAACAATTTTTTTTCAACTACAAAAATCGTCGTATGCTATGAAAGTTGTAAAAAAAATTGAATGAATTTTTTATAAAGATTGAACAAAAAAAAATCATTTCGCTTAAAACTCTTCAAGTTAGCTCGAGCTAATAAATCATAAAGTTTTTTTTTTTAATTTTTTTTTACTAAAATTTTTTTTTGTCGAAAAAAAATTGTAAAGTTCATGTAAGCGAAATGTTTCTGGATTTTTTTTTTTTTCATCCATGTCCCAGATTCTTCCTGTTTTAATCCTGTATACGACTTGATCGACATCGTCGTGCATAGGTGACTGAAATGCCGAAGGAAATTGTGCAGAATTTTTTTAACAAAAAAAACAACGAAGAACAAATGGTAAAAAAATAAAAATCGAAAATTGAGATAAAATAAATAGACAAAGTTTTTTCTAACTTTCTGCGTATCGTGCTCGACTTATCAGCACTGCCTCTGTGTGTTCCTCCCATCCTCTTCCTTCCTCGCGAGTGTTTGCTTGGCGGTGCTGACTGATATGTTTGTTGCGTGTGTGTGTCCGTTGTCCGCTGTCGTGTCTCGAGAGATAATTAATAAACAAGGGAGGTAGATAGTGTACAATTATAATGATAGAATGCTCGAGTGATGTCCGTTCTAACTGTAATAATATGGCTTTTTCACATCCAAAAAATTCCTCATTAATACATTTGTATAAATTTTTCAATGACGATCAGACGATCATTTCCACCGATCTCTCTGTCAATTGAACTGTAATTATATCTACTATTAGAGAACAGGTATCACTCAAAGAAAAAAATCCAAAAAAATTAATCTACTCTATCTATCTCCCCAACGTGAATCTACTCCCAAAGGAAAAAAAAACCATGCGAGTGAAGTAATTTATTATTTACTAAATTTACTGTGAAAAAAATATTTGAATTGAATTAATAAATAAATAAACAAATAAATAAAAAAAAAACAAAACAAAAAAATGGTTAACGCACGTACGGTGGCGTCTTATACATGTGTAAAGTACTATTATCTTCAAATTCAATGCGCATCATAGTGCTAATGCAAATTGACAAGACAATGACAATTGAAAATCAACAAAAACTACCACAACAATCGATTGTGTAGGCATGAAAAAAAAAAACAAAAACCAAAGTCACGAAAAGAACTAAAATACAAAGTCATAAATCTACAAAAAAAAAAATAAAAAATACAAAAATACAAAAAAAAACAAATAATAAAACGTATTTATAAGCTAACGTCTATACATTCTACACGCAAACTATTCATCGTATGTAAAACGATTTAAAAAAAAAAATAAACGAGTGGTTAAAATTATTGTTTAAAAAATGATAACTATACAATATCGTGTTGTTTATTAAGATATCCAACTAATCCATATTCCTTCTGAATCATAGTAGTTGCAAAAGTGTCCTAAATATTTATACACCGAGTATATAGTTGCAAAAAATCACTATGAACTACTATTAACTACCATTGGTCACTATGATAAAGGTGTGTATTAATATAAAACTATTATTGGCAAATAACTATGTTTAACTAAAAATCACTGACTACTATGAACTACTATGAACCACTATTGGACACTATGAAACAGGTATGTATCAGCATGACATTACTATTAGTAAATTTTTAACTAAAAATCACTGACTACTATGAACTACTATGAACCACTATTGGACACTATGAAACAGGTATGTATCAGCATGACATTACTATTAGTAAATCACTACGGTTTGCTATAAATTGATGGCTACTATGAACTACTATTAACTACTATGAACCACTATTGGACACTATGAAACAGGTATGTATCAGTATGACTACTACGGTTTGCTATAAATTGATGGCTACTATGAACTACTATTAACTACTATGAACCACTATTGGACACTATGAAACAGGTATGTATCAGTATGACATTACTATTAGTAAATAACTACGGTTTGCTATAAATTGATGGCTACTATGAACTACTATTATCTATTGGACACTATGAAACAGGTATGTATCAGTATGACATTACTATTAGTAAATAACTACGGTTTGCTATAAATTGATGGCTACTATGAACTACTATTAACTACTATGAACCGCTATTGGACACTATGAAACAGGTATGTATCAGTATGACATTACTATTAGTAAATAACTACGGTTTGCTATAAATTGATGGCTACTATGAACTACTATTAATCACTATGAAGTGGGTATGTATTACTATGTTGTTGTTCATTACTATTAGTAAATAACTACGGTTTGCTATAAATTGATGGCTACTATGAACTACTATTAATCACTATGAAGTGGGTATGTATTACTATGTTGTTGTTATTACTAAATAACTGTGTTTTACTATAGAGTTCTAACTACTATGCACTACTATCAATTCACTATTATATTTTTCACAGATAAATCAATATAATTACTAGAAATTTGGCATAAAAATTAGGAAATAACTTGTGTGTAATTGCGAATGAAAATATTGTTCAACTATGTTGATAAATATAGGTATTTTATGTGACGATAGATTAATGTCAGCGCTGGAAAAGACCAGCTGACCAAAAAAAAATAATAGTAGGTAGAAGGTCATTTAATTTTCCTCGCTCAACATTTTCCCTTGCTTTTCGTCTTTTTTTTTGCTTCCCTGCACGATTACAGCTTTCTATCCTTTTG
This sequence comes from Macrocentrus cingulum, assembly GCA_002156465.1. Lineage (NCBI taxonomy): Eukaryota > Metazoa > Arthropoda > Insecta > Hymenoptera > Braconidae > Macrocentrus > Macrocentrus cingulum. Next base: position 109,457 of record MVJL01011386.1, on the reverse strand, counting down.
TCCTGGATATTTTTCACCTGCGACGAAGGAGAATGACGAGATAGTAGCAGTATAATAGAAGAAGGAATTAAGCTTCCAAGGACTTGGTTGCTACGTCTATTGTCATACCACAACAATGCGTGAGTATGAATTGCGGTAAAAATGAAAAAAAAAAAAAGAATTTAATTTTTCGGATGGCTTCGAAAATGTACGAAATAATTTTTAATTCAGCTTATTTCCGCCATTTTATCCGGTAGACATTTCCGACTTGATGGCGGTGAGGACGAAAAGGACAAGTTGTAATTAAAAAATACAAGTTTAAACAATTACATATGAAAATTAATTATTAGTAATGAAAACCGATTATTTTTGTTCATAGTTAATTATATTTAGATTATTTAATTTATGGTTGATTTAATTTTTGAAAGTTAGTTTTTAATTAAAAGCGTGTGAAGATACATCCGCAAATGTATTTCAAAACTTCCACGCGGATGGTGCCAAAAAGGAGAAGCAATAAAAAGTGTACAAAAAATATCAAAGCAAATTGAGGGCTCGAAATATGTTTTCATCTGTTGCAACAGTTGCAAGAGAATTTATTTGAATATTTATTTAGCCTCAGCTTGCCAGTAAAATTGAGAGGATTTTTTTAATGAAAATTTTTCCACCTTTTTTTCTAATAGTAATAGTCAAGTAAAATTTTTTTCACATCAAGAAAAAAAAAAAACTAAAAAATATATTGCATAAATTTTCACAAATCTATATCTAATTTAAATTCAATCAATTTATATCGAGCACCAACGTGACTTAAAAAAATATATATTCATTTTTTTCATATTTTCAGAAACTGTATATTTTAGAGATTAAAAAAAAAAAATAAGAAATAAAAAAGAAAATCTTCTGGCAGTTGCGAATGAAAAATTGTTTTTACTGATGGAATGACTTTGCGAAAAATCGTTCGGTAAAAAATAAAAAAATCCTGCGAAGGATCCTATATAACATTGGATAGTAAAAAATATCCTTACAAGCATTCCAGTGTCTTTTTATCTCTGTTCCAAGATCCAAAGAAATTTTCAAATATCCTCGAGTTGAGACGCTCGAATTTGATCGGCATGCAAGAGTTAAATTCTGGTCCTTCATCTGCCTTTCTCACGCGTGCGAGGGTGTCTCGTGTCTCGACAATAGTCTGAAATTGCATTGCAAAATACCAAGCTTCCAATGATACATTCTCGTCTATCACGTCAGAATACATTCATTTTCGTCAAGGTTGACACGAACGAGAGGAGTGCACACAGGACCGGCAAGTTTGCGACGTGCAGCGCACTCTAGCGAGCGCGTCACTCAACTACGGCAACGAGAGGTGCGCTAGGCGGGTTCGCCGCTTGACAGGAGCAACAGAGGGAAGGGGACGGGCCCTTAAATCTCTACCTATCGCCTCGTAAACCGTCGAGATACTGCCACCTCGTGCGCCGTCATTGAACAGTTACATTTCTACCTCTCTCTCGCTCGTTACCTCTCGCCCCGCGCTGTGAAATCGATACTGCGAGTCCATTCGCTTTCACGAGCCACTCCAACAGTACCATAAATTCCTGCTGCCGCCGTCCGCGTCGAGTGTGTGCAATGATGTCCAGCATTGAAGAAAAACTTTCTCATATATACATACAACAGAAAAATATTTCTCACAATTATCTCTATTTTTTAAAAAACATTTATATATCGTATGTATGCGACGCAGAATAACGAAAAAGAACAATGTCATCACATGCCCGCGCACAAAAGAATTTTTTTAAGAGGAATTTTTCTTTGCAGTGTCTTTATTCTTTGAAGATAATGGACTGAAGGAACTTCTTATGATACACTTATTAGAGGCCCCTCGATAAATGGAACTATTCTCGATAAACGAGAGCCTTTGATCGTCGCCTTATAAGTTCCGTATTTCTTAACAGGGGCCATTCAACCGTCTGCCTCCCAGCGGTAGTTCATCTTCAAAGAGGAAAATCCGAGTTCTTGTCGGACGAAAAACGATTTTTAACCAATTACTATACATGTATCTTGTGGAATCTTAATAATATGAAATATTTATCCCAAAAATTGAAAATCAATTTTTTTTTTTGTGGATTATTAAGAATTCGAAAAAAAATTGTGAATTTTTTTTTTTTCATTTTTAATGATAGTGTTTAATAATTAAAAAATTGATATTTTTTTAGTATTTAATGTTATCAATTAAAATTCAATTGCTAGAGGGTAAATGTATCAGTTGATAACCGGTTAAAGGAATTTTGGCTGCTGTTTAAATAATTTTCCGTGTTCACGCCTCAATGAGCGCATAATTATTTCATTTAAACGTTATATTTTTGATTTATAATTTTTTTTTGATACTTAAAATATAGCAATAACATAAAAATCTAACGAGTCACTTTACAGGAATAATATAGAGTGAATTTTGTTTGTTTTTACTCAATTATAAACGACTGTTTGAGGTTGGGTGAAATTGAGCCGGTCATCAACTGGTGAAACGCCGTTCGTAATGCACACGTTCCAGTTAATGACCGATTTCGGTTAGTACACGTACTTTATATTTAATTTCCGATTCTTACAACTATCCACTCGTCTGTCCAATGATACACGCATCTTCCGCACAAAATTTGCAGTTGATTAATATTTTTTTATTATTTAAAAAAGCCGTATTTTTTTATTCTTTCAATTTAAGTCCCAGTGGTCATTAATTGATACCGAATCGAAAATTGGTACAGTTACTCTGAGACAAATGTTTTTGTGGATTATTAAAAAATAATGAAAAAATGAAATTATTTTTCTATTTTTAATACAATCAAAAAAAATTCGATTGTTACTGACGGCAAAAAATTTTCATAAACTGTTTATTTCTGTTTTTTTTTTTTTTGGCAAAATGGCCAGTCGATTAGACCATTTATTTCTGTTAATAATTAAAATGTGTAAAATTGATTAAGGTAAAATATTGAGAGTTTTAGATTTTTTATTAATTGTTTTTGCTTTCCGTTTCGTTATGTTGGTTGAAATTCGGTAAGAATGAACAGAGAGATATCGATTCAGCACTGGCGGCTCCGCCCTAGTTTGCAGTCGCACTGCCGAGGGTGTTACGAGCACTATCTACCACCTACCCCCAATGGTCCCGTGAATATGTATTTCTTTCATCCCTCCATGTATCGCTTTTGGTCATTCAAAGTGCATATCCTCCCGTATATGTATGCATGGCCCGTTCTTCCGTCCTTCACGATGCCTTTTTGGTCTTACGTGGATAACGAAAATTCTCGGGAAAATAATGCCTGAGGCCCAACGCTGAGCATCCAACCTGGCGACCGCTTTCATTGCCAAAATCGAGTGATCATTGAATTATTTATTCACATCAACGGAAATCGATCCTAAATTGACAGGTTTCGTGATAGAAATTTTTTATTTTTACCTCTACAAAAAATTTTAGTAAAACTTCATGAATTTTTTAACGGAAATCGATCCTAAATTGACAGGTTTCGTGATAGAAATTTTTTATTTTTACCTCTACAAAAAATTTTAGTAAAACTTCATGAATTTTTATATCAACACTAGTATTAAACTTTATAAATTTTTATAAGATATTTTAGGTTGATTTTTCAATTTATATCAACACTAGTATTAAACTTTATAAATTTTTATAAGATATTTTAGGTTGATTTTTCAAGATTTTCAATAATGAACAATCATAAAAAAAATCGAAAATGCGATCAATGATTAATTAAACATAAAAAAAAAATTTCATGCCAATTTATGTTAATTTAATGAAAATTTAACCAATTTTATGTGGGTTAAAAAATTTTTTAACAAATTTTAGAGTAATTTATTTATTTTTCAAGCATTGTAAAATATTTAAAAAAATATTACCAATTAATAAATTAATAATTAAAGGTTTAAAAAATTTTCTTTTCATTCAAATTGAATATAAAATAATCAGTATTACAAGATTCTAATTTTTTAGTTGAATAAAAAAGTTTTACTATTGATTATTTGTTTGAAAAAAATTTTCAACTCAATCCAATTAGTTTGAATGATGTTTCCGGAAATATTAAAATTTTTTTTACAAAAATTTTAGTCAATAAAACTAATAATAGTTGACGAGATTCAAAGGTCGATTTGTAAAACTCGAATACTTTTTTTATTCTATTAAATTGAAATGATGAATTCCCTCGAGTTTCATTGCGGCACTCACGAGCTGCACGGAAAAAGGCACAAGTATAACGAAGAATAGCAAAGTAATATGAAGAAATGAATAAAAAAAAATCCTGAAAACTTATGAGACGAGGGACTTTGGGACTATTGATTTTGCACAGTTATTCGACTGTACACTCACTTGGGTCTCTTTATACCATTCTCTATATAAGACTCTCTTAAGCAAATTCCCTTGCACAAAACTCGGGGATATAACTGAAAATATCCCGTGATGAGCGATGTTGACTGTAGCAGTTAGGCAATATATTTTTTATATTTTAAACTCCCTGTATATAAAAAGGTCGTACTTTTAACGCCAACTTTTGTCCTGACTATTGGCCACACATTTTATAACTTTTAACGACCACCCATTTCGCCAGAAACCTGCTACTACTTTTTTTTTTTGTTTTAGGTTATTTTTTTGCATCCATCAGTCTGACTAAAATGCAGATTTTTTTTTTTTTTTAGGAAAAGATAGTTGGAAAAATTTTTTTTTTTAAGTTTTTTGATCCAGTAGTGTTTATACATACAAATATAATGACAGTCCTTTATCAAGCAGCACTTCATTACTCTAGATATCCAACTAATCGTTAATCAAGTATAACCAGTGCTCACACAATGACGCAAGTAGTAAATGCTCGCATCTGACCATTTTATGAAATTACCACTGGGAAATTCGTGTCTGATCAGCAGTTGACTTTACTACTGACAAAACTCATAAAAACCACTCAAATTTGAAATATTTTTTAGTTTTATTTATTTATTGTATAAAAGTTTTAAATTTTACAGTGTCTATTAATTTTTCATGAAAAATTCACGTTTGACTATTCATTAACTTTTCTACTCAATTTTTTTTTTTTTTTTCAAAAATTTTTATGGATTATATAGTATCTTTTAAATTGAAGAAAATCTAAAGATTATTTTATTTGAATACAAAATTTAAAAAAAACTGCTGACGAAATTTTGGCTTTTATTTATTTTTTTATTTTGAAAAAAAAAATATATATATATATATATATTCATAATGTTAAAGTGAAAATGACTATCTGTAATTGGTTTTTTAGAGATTTTGGACGAAAAAACTTTTGAATTTTTACGAAAAAGAAATTAATTCACTAAAAAGCGTGTGCCTGACCAAAACATAACTTTTCTACTGACAAACTCACAAAGGATTTTTTTATTTTAATTTTTGTACTAGGGCATTTAAAAAATATACATATTATTCGGCAGTTTTTTGAGAAACATTTGAGTCGGAAATTGTTTTTTGTATTGGAATTATTTTTCATAATTTTATATTTTTTTTATACTTGACAATATACTCAAATGTTCTTTAATAATCTTTAAAAACTAATCAAAAAATGTTGTTGCTATTATTATGATTAAGAAATTCTTAATTTGAGCTTAAAGTTATTTAATTAAAAAATATAGCTCACTATTTATTGATTTCTGAAAAAATATTTTTTTTTTCAATGTTTATTGAAGAAAAGTATTCTGCAATCATATACTTTTTCCACCATTTGTAACAGAGCGGCCATTTTGATTTTCCCGGAAATTATCAATTATAAGTAAGATACTTAAGTCAGACTATATAATGACTTTTTCCACTAGAAATGGTCGTGTCTGATCAATCGTTGACCCGTATACTGCAAAAAAAAACTCTAGCAATCAAACTTTTTTTCCTACCCGCAATTTCAACAAAAAAATCCTTAAAACACTTTCCCAATTAAACATTCAACAAAATTCGAATTTCTTAAAAAAGAAATTTTTTTATCAGTTTAAAATTTTTTAAATAATGTGAAAGTAAATAAAAAAATGCGTACGTAGAAAAAGTTCAATTTCCCCACATCACTTTAATAGTCGAATTTAAAATTAAAAAAATTCTTCATCTTATTAATAAACAATTGAAAAAATATTCGAATTTTTTTTAAACCTTTCAAATCGATTTTTACGCAATTCAAAGGATAAAAAATTTGTATAACTCATTTAACGTCAATTTATTTATGTTTTTCAAGGTTGGGAGATGTTAAAAAAAAATATTTCGAGTCGGATAATTCACAAGTAAAGATTCGAAATTTATACAATTCGAATTTTATACAATTAAACATGATAAAAAAAATTTTTCTTTCTATTTTCGAGGTTTTTATGAATTAAAAAATGTATTTCCTGACTCTCCTGATACCAACTGTGACTTGGTATTGCCTAATACAGCTCTATTTCATATTGAAGTGTACAAGTGAATTATCAGCTGGATTGCGAGCTTGGGGATTGATATCATAGTGGTCACTTGTCTCACTTGCATAGTCAGTCCTGCCGTTGTAGCTCCCCAGGGCCATGTCTATAAGCGAGAACGAGCATTCGGAGAACAGAGTGTCGCACCTGATACCCTTATGACCGACGCGATGGGCTTCTGTGTAGGTACGATGTTCCTCGGGCTCGTGTGCCATTACCATTCGCTTCAGAGGCAGCCTGGAACACATCAAAGCAATTAATCTTACCTTGTAAAAAAAAATATTCCATCGAGCGCAAGCAATTTCTCAAATTGATCGACATGAATTATTGCGTCTTGAATCTGTTAGGATTACTATCGATCGATTTTCGATCGTATCGTAAGTAAGAAATACCTCGCAAGGAAAATTGTAGCAATTTTTAACTGTTGCACGCCCCACAGGACTTGGCAAATTTTTCTATAGCCTAAAATCCACTAAATTCCTTATTTTCAAGCCACCCTCTCAGTTACAACACTGCACCATTTGTCTTTAGGCGACTTACGAGAAAGCTATCCTCATCATTTCCTCAACGAGAGTGTTTCCTTTCGGCATCAGTCGCTGCGAAGCTTCACACAATGTCCGCAGTATACAGCTGCGCCCATCAAAGCCCATCCTGCAATAAAAAAAATCGTTAAATGGAAAAATATCTTCAGATATGTGAAAAAAATATTTTTATATTTTTTTCTTAACATAAAAAAAACGCTTAAAGTGCTATAAAATAATTTTTTTAAAATTTAAGCTTCCATATAGTTATTTAAAAAAGAAAAAAAAAGAAAAAAAAATTTTTTTATTGAAAAATTTTCAAGTTTTATGTCGGAAAATCTAAAAAAAAAAAAATGTCAAAAATTGATATAATAGCACGCTTAAAATAAAAACTATCAATTTTCATGTTTTTTTTTTGTGATTTATTATGGAGTTTTTCGTTGCAAACATTTTTTTTTTTTAATTTTTTACTAATTTTTCATAAATTTAACTGAAAAATTTTTCAGTTATTCTGCTCATAAATTGAAAAAATATATAAAAAAAAAATTATTACTTCCATTATGATGTGAAATTTTCGTTTGAAATTGTATAAAATAACATTATATAAATAAAAAAAAAGAAAAATTATGTCATGAAGCTTGTAAAACTCCTGTTTCTTTCTAAAAGATTGATAAAAAATGACTTGATGATATTTCAAGGTAAAATATTTGGCGCAGATATTACTCGATAACTCGACACGATAGTCGTTAGATGTGGAAAAGAAAGTTAAAGCTTGTCAGACAAAAAAAGAAAGAGAAAAAAAACTCATCATTAGTCTCTTGACCAGCCACTCGAGACGGTCGTCTTCCCGTGAGTACAAAATCCCCCTATAAAATCTGCCTTCTCTCTAATAAATATTCAAGAAGACGCAGTAGCTTACACTCAAAGACTTCATGGCAGTGCAATCACGAGTAAATTCCAACTTGTCCTGCATTTTTTTTATCACAACCGACCATCACTAGAAAATCTCTTTCTACATATATATTGCTATAGAGCTTTGAAAAGATCTCGAGCTAGTTTCGAAATTACTAAACTACTCTACCTAGTAAAGTTGAGACCTCGCGAGTAAATTCGAAAAACTTTTGAATTCAACTGATGAAACTTGGAAAACAAGACAGGGATCTTCTTCATTTTCCAAGTGTATTTTACCAACTATAGTTTGTTTGTTTTCACTCTATCCCACTCTGCCTATTTCATTTCTCAACTTAAATATCTATTTTATAGCCCAACAATATCACTCGCAATTTAAACCTTCCAAACCAATCCATACACTTTTTTTAACATCCAATTTCAAAGAAATCCATCCAAATCCGTTTGTACTTCAGACATATCAATCGAAAAAAAAATTTTCTGTAAAATCAGAATTATTGTCGTAAACCTGTGGTTAGATACCATCACGTTGTCTTGATAATTGAAATCGCGTGGAGAAAAAAAACAAAAGAAAAAGTCAATAAACGCTTCGTCCAACGCTGCAAGCTCGCCAAGGAGGGCCCGCGAGGGGGAGTAAAGTATGAGAAGAAAAACCTACATCGACGACGAACACCAGCAAATGTGTGCCATTAATTTAAAACGTTTTTACAACGAAAGAGTAGAACTGCTACGTGGCTGGAATAATAGTCTTTAGAGAAGTATAGTAATTCTAGCGGACTGGGGAGACGCGTAATGGGACTTATGTACCACTGCGTAGCATGTTCAATCAGAATCACAGTCGTTTCTCATCCAAGTAAAAGTTGGTCAATGAAAAAGGAGGAATAAATGTGAAAGAGGGTAAGTATATATAAGTAAAAGAGATTATTTCAAGATGAAAAAAGTTAAAAATTAACAGTAATTGGCCAGTAAACTCTTTCTACACTAAAAAAATAGTGGAAAAATCAAATTTTTTAAATTTAAATGTTCTAAAAAAATTTTTTTATCATAAAAATTCTTGTTTTGTGTGTTTGAAAAAAATTATTTTTTAGATAATTAAATTTGTTTAATAAATCGTTTGATAACTGTAATTTCTACTTGTCAAAGTTGTTGAGGTTGAAATTACTTTGATTCAAGAGTGTTTGGACAGTTGGATAGGGTTTTTGTTTTGTGGAAGGGAAAGTAGTGGCCACGAATTGGTCGACAAGATGAAGATCGTAAATTTAATGCTTAGGGTGTTATTGTTATATTAGTTGTATTAATGACGGTATGACAGCTCTACGTGTGTTGTTTATCTTTAAATTGAACGAGAGTAAGGAGGAAATTGTAGAACCAGATTATTTAGAAAAAAAAATTACAGTTCATGTTGATTAGGGTGGATCAAAAAAAAAACTGACAATTTGAATTTTTTGTGTATCCAAAAAATCATATTCTATCAGGTTTTAAGAATTCTCTAAAAAATTTAGCCCAACACAAGAAGCATTTTTAAAGGTTGCTCAAGAATTTTTAAATCTGTCAAAATGTGATTTTATAAATAATTTTTTTTTTTTCTTTTTTTGCACCACTTTTTGTTACGATCAACATTAAAACATTGCAAGTGTTCATTTTCTTTATTTTGTGAGGTATTTTACGTCACAGAAACATAAGGTCTTAATATTATTATGGAGAGATCGTTCGAAAACATCGAAATCAATGTAGTTGAAAACCTTTAAAATCCATAGGTGATCCGTAAAATTAATATTTTGAACTAAAACTTTGTAGAAATTATTGACATCACTTTTAAAAAAATTTGCTATAGCGAATACAGTAAAAAAAAAATTTGTCTACAATCACTTTTTGATTTTTTTTTTTTTGAAAATTTTAAAATTCGTCAGCGACTCCTAAAAATACTTCTATTATATTGTACATTATTTCCAAGCAAAATGCCAAAGCTACAGTTCCACTAATTTCAATGAAAAAATTTATTTCTCGTGATTTTTGTCTAAATACGAGCTTTTTCAACTTAATTCTTCTTCATAAACTCAATAGTAACTCAATAGCAAGGGTCAAAAAGGTGAGAAACGTGTTGAACAAGTTATTCCAACGTGATTATAGGGTTGGAGATTTTTCAAAACATCAAAAACACGCGATTTTGAGGGTTAATTCCGACTGAAGCGTAGACTCTGGTGTAAAAAAATTCTTTATTTTTATAAAAACGAATGAAAAATGGTTAGAGATTTTTTCGAACGTCAAAAACACGTTGAAATGACAGTTTCAATAATCTATTCTTAAGCACCATGCCAAAATCCCAACATCCATCTGAGATACTTCAAAAAAATAGTTATTTTTCATGGATTTCACCCTCCTGAGGTACCATTTTAAATTCTATCCAATAGATTTTGAATTTCTTCAATTTAAAAAAACAAATCAGAGCGTTTAAATTCAAATATTTCGAGTGTTTTGGGAATATGTGTGTATAAACACTTACGCATTCATGATAACCTCAAGCTTGTTGTAAAGTTCTCGTCGATGTCGACGTTTCAAGTAGTCGTAATCGGATTTGCGATAATAGTACTTCTTGGGGCTGTGTACTGGAGAATTGTAGTAACCCACTGGCTTGTTCGACTCATGGTACTCGAGAGCGTTTTCATTCTTGATTCTGTGATCGAGCGGTGGATAGTAGTGCTTAACAGCAATAGGGCGGTCTTGACGCAATTGAAGAAATGGCTCCAGGGCTGGTTTGCTCTCATTTGGAAGATCGTACGAAATTCCCCAATTGAGACCCTCCGTAAAGATGTTGTCGGGTGTGAGGGTATGGACAGTCATACAGAGGGCTATCTGCGCACATTGCAAAACATTAAACATCATTTAACACATGTAAATAAATTTTTCAATCACTTACTTTTGTTCAAATTCTGAATTATGTAAAAAAAAAAAAAGTTACTCAATTGTTTAGAGGCGTTTTTCGATGGTTTAGCCAAGTTTTTTAAGTTTTTTTTAAAACGAAAGAAACAAAATTGATTGCAATGGTCGTAAAATTCGTGATGAAAATCTGCAGACGCGTTGATCCAAACTAATTGTCGCTGTAGTACGAGCTCAAACAGCCTGCAGCTATGACAGCGGTGTAATTGATTGTGTACTAGAGGAGTTTAAGTGGTTGCTAAGGGAGAAAGTGGAGAAAAACGACTCACAGAAAAGCTTGAGCCTTCCGGAAAAACTACGTAGCGCTTTCTTCTAGACAGCAATCGTTCTTCGGTGCTGGCTGGAGACATTCTGCCTAGGATGTACACGAGGATACACATTAATGTCAGTCCTCGGTGGCTCGTCCACATCACGCTTATTCCACTGCTGTAGATTCAGGTCAACGGGACTGGGAAATCCAACTTTTGGATAATTGAGTTTCTCCAAGCGGTTTAATGACAGATCTGAAATTAATAAATCCATTTTACTATGTTAACTCTATTCCATTGGGCTTGTTTGAAGATAGAGACTATCAGCGAGTTCGAATTAATGCTCTGTCTGCACAGTAAAATCATTTGCCAAGATAATAATTGAATAATTCTATTTCTGTCTGTTATACGGACTAACGCAACTCTTTGCCACGACATTTTATCAATTTCATTTTATTTTTTTCGGCTAAATTGTAATTTTTTATTCCTTTTTTTTATCTCTTCAATTTTTTCAAACATTGTGAATAATCTTTCGGTTTTTACAGACTGCATGAAATTGAAAAATTGACCTAGATATAAATTTTTTCATCTAAATAACAATTAAATTCATTTTTATTTTTGAATTTTTATAGAAAATAAAATATAGATTACAAGAGAAAAAATACACGCTCCAAGTATAGAGCACTCCCATTTTTTTAATTATCGTTATATAAAGTTTATAATTTATTTTTAAAAGATAATTAATCAATATAAAATTTTTTTAAATGAAGATTTAACTGTCGTGAATGGACAAAAATAAAAAAAAAGATGTTTAAACTAATATAAAGCACTGATGTTAGTAAATTACCGACTAAAAAACTTTTTTCTTCTTCTCTATGTAAAAAAAAAATCAGATATTGCGTTAGTTTTTTATTGATAACTTTCAAATAAATCGAATTTAAAATCTGTTTTTCAATGCCAAAAACATTTTCAGTTAATTCTGAACAGAGTGGTATTAAATTTAAGTGTATTAATGAAGAATTGCATTCGAGGTTGTGTTAGCGCACGGGATTTTTAATGCAGACAGATGCGAATATGAGTTTTCCCTCAAGAATATTTAATAACTAAATTAATATACCTATCGATATTGTATAGTTTCCAATGAATGCGTGAAATCTCCTTGTTTTGATGAGCTATTAAGATTAATGTTGAGGCATAAAAATAAAAAGAACTGTATTTAAAATCGGCAAAATTTCAATTTTTCAGTTTATCAATGCAACAATAAATGTTTTTCATTAATAAATAAGTATTTACGAATAAAAAGAATAATTTATTGAAAATAAGAACACTTATTGCAAATTTTCAAATTAAAATCAAAGGGTGAAATCGTGTCTATGGGGTGTACAAAAGATTTACAGTAATTAAATCAATTCTCAAGTACTATATGCCATTTTTAATAGAAATATTAGCGAAAATGGACTAGGCGAGTGTAGAGCTCTATAGTGATAAAAAAAAATGAATAAATAGAAAGGTCAGAAAGAAAAAAGGTTTTACGCCCGTCACCAGTAGATGGAACTTTCTGCGGCAGACGGAAGATCGATTCTTCTACGCTGGGTGGAAACATCTCGTAACTCACTGTGTTAAGCTCTTTAGGAAACAGGAAATTGTTAGTTCTAGAGTAAAACTCTTGCGAAAATGATTGATAGATATGACTTGGCGATACTTGAACATTCGTGGGTCATCTGTATCAAATGATCCTGGACTTTGATCATTAATTAACTCGTTGAAAATCTAGCCAAGTTCAAGGGCGCAATTCTACATCAGGCTTTCCTTTTTTGTTTAAAGCGGTGAAAAATGAGGGCAGATATGCAAGATTTATATATTCCAACCTTTGCACCGCGGCTTTCACCCCTTGAGGTAAATATGGCGCGCACAAAACAAAAAAAAAAAAAAAACAAAATATGGATAACTCTGAAAATTTTTAATCTCCATATTTTTTTATACAACAAAAAACAACGATATAAATGCAATCATATTTTTTACAGCATCTCTTTAACTCCCTCACACTTATCTCAACCCCTCGAGGACACCTCGTGAATCTACTTATATTTTTTACTCGTCATCAGCGTGAGTATCGCCTTTCCGCATAACTTATCGTTAGGTCCATCAGCTTGCACACCATTTTTACCATCTGCCACCTCTAATGATGCAACTCGTGATAAAAAAAAAATGAAGCACATAATATACACATTGATAATTGTAAAGAAAAAAAAATTTTTTCTACAGAATTTTTGATTTAAAATATTTTCTAAAGATATAAAAGTAAAATATTCAACTATTACTAATAAATATTTTAACAACAATATCTAAAAAAAACATCAAAAAAAATCTGCGACCCTTTCACAACAGTTTAAAAACCACCCCTCGCCTTTTAAATCGCAAATTCGGGATAAACGATGACTAACTTCTTCTAAAAAATCGATTTATCATCAAAATAAGTGACAAAATTATTTAATAAATAAATTTAAAAAATCATTTGAAAGTTTGAATCAATTAATTATTAAAATATTAATTAGAAATTTATGTGCAATTAATAAATATACAAATTTTTATCTGTTTAATAGATTAAATGCTATTTTTTTTTTTTTAATTGAGTTATTCCAACAAATTACTTACCTAAATTCCATGAATATAATGGTGTTTTTTTTCGGCTTAAAATTAATTATCTTGCCGAGATAGTGGGTAAAATTTTTAGTTGTGCATGCGAATCAACTGGTGAGAAGCTGGCGTGGAACGCGAACACGTGACGGTCAACCGACGAACAATATTGTCAGAAGCTTAGTAATAACTCTCCTGGTATATTTTGCACTGTGTACTAAATAATTAGCGATGCTCTTGTACCAGAGTGAGCTGGCGGTGTTAATTGTAGCAACCGTTGCATCCAAGCTTGGAATAACAAACACACATATATTAGCGCACAATTTAGCTGCAGTAAAAATACAGAAAAAAAAGGGAATGAAAAAAATTATTTACCCTAAAACATTTTTTAGTTATTTCAGTATTTCTGTTATATTGATTTAAACAAATCATTTTTCACTCGATTTATTATTAATAAGGATAATCTAAAATGTTAAGAAATAAATGGTGTTTCAATGAATTTTTTTTTTTTTTGTATTTGTTTGTTAATTTCAAATGAATTTGAAAATAATCATTTAAATTTTTTTTCAAACGTTGCCACCGGATGCAGAAATAACTTTCGCAGGATTGTTGATTGAACTCAGCGATCTCGTGAGAGACGAAAGTCACTCTGCTGTACGGAAATGTCTTTGCATTATTCGTGGCGCGAGTCGAGGCGATGAGGGAGCATGACCGCGGTGTGCGTTTGGTTGTAACTGTTCCCCATTGTCCTGACTGGTGGTTAACCGTAAATCCCATGCGACTCAAAGCCTGACCCAATTTCTTACCGTATATATATTTTGCTTGACTCCCTCTCGGCCAAACTTCTTCACAATTTTTCCTTTTTAAAGGTCGAATAAAAAAAAATCATCCCCGAGAATTATTACACAATTACATTAAACTTTTAATAAAGAAAATATCTAAAATTATTAAGATTCACAAAATTCACTTATACATTGTTTTTTTCAGCTAAATCGTGCTATTCACTTGAGCAGAAAATTTTTTTCTGTATCTATTTTTTTCAAAAATATTCATCATAATTTTTTTTTATTGTTTTCGTATTGTAGAACATTTTTAAAAATTATTTTTTCTTATTTCAAATGTTAAAGTTGCCAGTTTATGCTGGAAAAAAAAATTTTTTTTTTTTTTCGAGTTCTAGAAAATTGTGAAGAATATGGCAACGCTGTTAAACCTCGAATTGCGGCATTTCCCTCGTGACGTGACCGAAGTCGTAAAGTTGGTTTTGGTTACCACTTCTGGACCAGATCAAAAGTTTTTCATGTTTGATCAATATTAAATTTTTTTTCTATTCTATATTGCATATAAAAATATATTTTGTTTGTTTGTCATGATGTTTTTTTTTTTTTAACTTAATAAATCATTAAAAATTTTTTTTTCAGAAAAGAATTTGACATTCAAAGCCAAGTGAATTCATCGCAATTTTCTATTTTCTTCATTTTTTCTTTGAAATATACAAAATTAGAGATTTATAAAAAAATAATAATTAATCAATAAACCCAATAATAGAATAAAATAATTAAAAACAGAGCGAAAAAAAAATTTCTAAGACTGTTTACGTTAAAAAATATAAATTGATGGTTTATAGAACATTGAACTCGAAAAAATACAGCTCAGGTAAATATTTTTAACCTTGATCATATTTCCATAGAGTATGCAAGGAAATTGCATATATCCAGTTTCATAAAGAATTCAATTTCCTACAATAAATATCCTTGGCAATTTTTTTACATTTTCCTAGCTCACCATTTACTAAAATTCAATAAACATATTATAAAATAACTACCACTATCCCCATATTATTAAAAAAAAAAAAATTGTCAATAAAAAATTTTTTATTAAGCATTATTATTCAGAAACATTTGCAGCAACGAAATAGGACACTTTCTGTATTGTTTTGCGCAGTCGACTTCCGCATTGTAGGCTCGATCATAAGAATCCAAAGGTAGTTGCATATTGTCCCCGTGGCTGTAAAAAATATTTAAATAAACATAAACAAAAAAAACTCGAGTCAATTGTCCCTTTATACCCTCAAGAGCAATAAAATTCTGTTACATATTTTACCTCAAGATAACACGCAATAAATCATCTACGAAAGAGATCCCAGGTGGATGCAGGAACGTTTTCGCTTCACAAATTGTCCTCAGTATACAGTTTTGTCCTGGCAACCCTAGTCTAAAAGTGCCATTCAAATGTATCTCTCAATCTTATACAGTATTAAAAATGAGCTGACTATTTTTAAATAAAAAATTTCAAAAAAAATAATAAAAATACACCTGTCAAATAAACTAAATTCATTTTAACTCCGTAATAACACTATAAAAAAAAATTTCACCATCATTAAAACCAAAAAATTCAACTAATCTTAAAAAACCAAAAATTTCCAAAAATTATAATCTTCATCCAGAATTAAAAATCGACGATTTTTTTAATTTAACCAAAAAACATAATACAGTGATTGAAAAATAGTTTTTTTAGTATAATTTTTTCATTAAATGCTTATTAAATTTTTTAAAATTAATGTGAAGTCATCTAAGAATTTTTTGCACTAATTTAGATGTATTATGTCAGCTACAGAAAGTATTTTCATCGTGTATTAGCAATTTTATTCAACTTATTTGACGATCCGTCAGAGTGAACACATAGAATCGAATTTTCTGAATTTTACAGCAAAGCAAAAGATGGAAAGTTGCCAAATAGCCACTTAAAATTCTTTACCTGTCCAGAGTCATTTCGAATGTATTGTAAAGATTTCTCCTGTGTCGTCTCAATCGGTAATAACTTTTCCTCAAAGGTTTTTTTCTTGGTTTTTTTATTTCTTCACTGGGAATAGGCCAAATAGTGTCAAACTCAAGGTCCAAGTTCCAATAAGCCGGTAATTTTAATTGAATTGCTTTTAAGCCAGTCAAAGTAACCTAAACGAAAAAATTCCATTACTCTTTTATGACTTGACACGCGTTGACTTGTTGAAACATTTGGCTTACACACTTTAATTATTACACTGTTCAAAATGTCAGTCTTACATAAACTACACAATATATTAAAGTTTACCACGAATGTGCTGCTCTTGGGAAAGACCAGGTGTCTTTTCTTTCTTGATAAAAGTTTGTTAAAGTTGTTCCGAGGTGTCGTGACATTCAGAGGACACTCCAAGTTGGCGCAAGTCAACTGCAGGAGTCCAAGAACACTCTCGACTATAAGTAACGAACGTTCAACTCGCATGACGAGCAATTGCAACACCTTAAGAAAAATAAAATGTATAAGAGTCGACGACTGATAGTTTTCGCGATAAAAATTCGACAGCCGTTACTTTTAACTTCACATAACACGCTGTTTAACGTTCCACTTATCAAACTGCAACTGTAAAATATTAAATCAATATTAACAATTTGTTTACCACATGTAGCATAGCATAACTAAATTATAATCAAATCTCTCTTCATTTTCCAATCACTTGCAACATCAAACAAACCCACAATTAACATTTTTACCTGCTCAATAATTGATTTAGTTTGCCCATCATGTCAATCATCGCATCTGCATTAATTCTACACTGCAACTCTATGACCATACTGTTGTATTTACTTTATTCAATCTATAAATAATTCCTATAAAGATAATTATAGTAGTTTAAACATCCGTATTGCAATTTAAATGACAAATTGATTGGGGAAAAAAAAATCCTAAGCATTAAAAAAACCATTTTTCCAACTATCAACTTCAAAAAAACTATTTAAATTATATATTTATAATTTTATCGAATGTTTAAATTATTTTAAAAATAGTTTTTTAACATTTTTGTCAATTATTTGGTTATTTATGAATCATTTTTTTAGCAATTTCAACTTTGAGTGTAAATTCACGGTTTGAAAATGCCTGAATAGAGTGAAAAAAAATTTTTTTTTGAGCTTGGGTACATTTTAGATAAATGTAAAAATAGGAATAAACTGTAAAATAATTATTTAAAACATATTTTCATGTTTATATGAAATATTTTTATGGATTATATCCTTTAGTAATTTCAACTTTAGGCGTAATTCCAAGTTTAGAATTGTCTGAATTGACTGAAAAATTTTTTTTAGCTCAGTATGTGTAGGATAAAGGCAGAAATAGGAAAAAGAAAAATCCTCGTACTCACTAGGATGCTGTTAGGATCCTTTGTTTGTACAGGCTATGAGAGATGTTCACGCATGCGTGCGCACGATCGAAAATTAACTCGGCACGCGAGTCTGCAGTCGAGCTAGTTGATTAAGTTCTTGTTTATATACGTCCCTAATGACGTCGCTAAAATGGTATTTAGATTATGGCACTATAATAATGAGCTAAATATTGCCCACAGTCTGCTGAATGATTTTCCAGTAGTTTGGACTACATCATGATGTATTTTGCATCTAAATCCCGCGAAAAACTGACTCTCTGACTGATGTTGAGAAAGCTGAAAACAATAAATCATTATTAGTATTTATATACCTGACCTTTCCATCTGTTTTTTGCGCATCACGATACCAGAGTAGATGACAGTCGATATTTATTTTTGCGCGGTAAATAACTAACATGACATAATTATTGACAATTCTCGACAGATATGTGATGCTAATGACGAAAAAAATATATACATCCCCGTGTCAATATATGTAACAAGTAGATATTAGTTTACGTTTGCTAATAAATTTCTCTGCAAATTGATGCTCGGCCCAAGACGTTATATGAGTATGAAGGCTCATAAATTTGTCAAAGCCTTCTCGAGCTTCACTTCTACCTGAAATTTGCCTCGGGCATATCGATGCGCGATGAATTATCACCCTTATTCCCAACGGAAGCTATTATTCCATTTTTTTTTGCATACATATATTTATTGATACTAGAGGGCGACCGAAATAAATTGCAGTGTCTTGAGGATTATTATTTGAAAAAATCTCTGCTTACTTTGATTGACAGTTTGAAAATAACGACAATGAATTTGTATTAAAAGTCGTCAATTTCTGCTTAGCAAGGAGGCAGTACATTTTAAACCACCATTTTTTCAATAAAAAACGATCAATATCTGAAATTATATTTCATTTAATAATTTAATTACTTTTTATTGACATTTTAATTTAATTTTTAATTAGAGAAAAATGGATTTTTTAATTTTTTACAATAAAAAACAATTTTTTAGGTCAGAAAAATTCAAAAATTGTCATTTACAGTGTTGTTTTAATTTTTTGTTTCAGTTTTAGTAGCAAATGGGTTGAAATTAAACTTTTGGAAATTTTTTAAGAGTTTATATAGCATCAGAAATTGGTTACCAAGGGATGTATTTACACGCTGGAAAGTTCTGAGTTGGCGGAAAATCAAAAACATCGTATTTACTCGTGTACCTGCAGGCTGGCTTATCGTTTTGTCAACGAAGGCATTTTTACGCTACGCTACAAGATTTTACAAACAGTAAAACTCAACTAGGCCAAAGGTTATAGATATTTTTTAGAATTTGCGAACAATCTAAAACAGTTGAATATTTTCAAATATCAATAAAAATTATTTTACATTATATTTTTTATTTCTATTTTAATCTAAACCTGTCACAAAAATCATAACATTATCCAAAAAGCCAAAAAATCAAGTTATTAATGGTAAAAGAAAATATAAAAATACAATAAAATAATTTTAATAAAATAATACTCTATACTTACACTTGTATAAATTTTTTTCCGGTCTCATAAACTATAACATATCATTTATTTTCATAGGTTTTAGGCATATATCAAGGGATATATGATGGTGCTGATATTTGAAAATGCATGAATAAAACTTGTAAAACATGGGCGCACACAATTTCTTTATTTAAAATATGCCAGAGCACGTTGGATACATTTCGTCGCAGTCGTTGGTAGACTCGTGAGCGAGCTCATACAATGTCTTAGGATCGTCCTCATAAGATCCCTTTGGTAGCCTGAAAAATTGCATAAAAATTTATTATGCATATTCCAAACGATAAGGACGTCTATAAAGTATATGTGAACATCAGTGTATTCTCCATCAAATAAGCCCATAAAGTAATGTATTACGTTAATATTATTTCAACGTAGCCAAGAAAACTTAATGGTTATTCATATCTAGATAAAATAAAGTATGAAATGGCAGAAAAAAATATATACGCCTTACGTGAATAGAGAATGAAGGATCTCCTGCATAAAAGTTCCCTTTCCAACTTCTGTGCTATTTCTCTTTCCAGCTCGGCACAG
Organism: Macrocentrus cingulum; assembly: GCA_002156465.1. Lineage (NCBI taxonomy): Eukaryota > Metazoa > Arthropoda > Insecta > Hymenoptera > Braconidae > Macrocentrus > Macrocentrus cingulum. The sequence goes on along the minus strand of MVJL01011386.1, from coordinate 89,519 downwards.
AGCCTTTAGGATACACGCTTTGCCATCGTTCCCCCGCCTACCAACAGAATTTTTTTTTATATAATAAACCTCAATACCCATTCAATGTGGATTTAATTAAATTTTTCGACTAATTTTAATCGTCGAAAACTACGTTTCAAGACATCATTTTGAGACGAAACAAAATAATTGTATTGGTTAATTGCAGAAGGTAATTTATTATCAATTCATTATCCGAAGTAATCCAGTCAACCTGCTGTCTTTTCATCCCCGCTGGCGCATCTAAACAAGTTGTGAGAGACTGCAGAATGTCACTATCCGACACACACAAACTTTATGAGAAACGTTCGCTTAACGAGTTTCTTAACTCTCTGGATACGGCCAGCGGAAGTTATACAGAGGCAGTTCAGGCACGATTAGAAATCCCTGTGTGCGTAGGACGCGCGTACCTCGCTGACACCCGCGTCTTTGTGCATGTTCGTCTTGAAGTGATAAGGATATTTCGATCCAACAATGAACGTCGTCGTCAAGAGGTGGATGTGGTCTTGATGTTGCTGCGTTGGCATTATAAACAGACTCTTGATATTTACGCCGGCTCCAGACAATCTTCAAAAGATATTTCTAATATACTGCAGGCGCGATTGTAGCCATAAAAAATATATTGTATAGATATTTTTATATCTGGAACGAAAATTGATAAAAAATAGCTAAAGAAAATTCTTGAGTGTGGAAAATGTCTCTTGATAAAGTATATTAAATTTCAAGATGATTTTTATATCAAGACGTTTTAAGTTCAATCGGAGAATTTCAACAAATTAGTCAAGACAACGGCAAATCTCAACCTCAAACCTTGAAATTTAAACCTAGAAATTCAAACCTCCAATGTAAAACTCAATTCTAAGACCCAAAACTTCAACCTTAATCCTTAACATCCATCTTAAAATCTCAAACCCAAAACTCAATTCTAAAATCCCAAACCTCAACCTCAACCTTAAACCTCAAACCAACTTGAAAATCAATTCGAAGATCCCAACCTCAACCTTAACTTCAAACTTCAACCTTAAAATTAAATTCTGCAACCCTAAACCTCAGCCCCAACCTCAACCTTAAGAGTAAATTCTAAAATTAATCTTAAAACCAAACTTCAACTTCAGGCCTCAACCTTACCTCAACCTTAAAATTAAATTTTGAAACCAAATCTCAACTTCAGGCCTTAACCTATAAACCTCGACTTCAACCTGAAAATTCTAAGACAGTAAACCTAAATCTTAGCCCTCAAACCTCAAGCTCAGGTCTCAAACTTCACTCTTATACCGCAATCTTAAAAATGAGCCTAAACTTTAAATCTCAACCTTAATTCTCAATAAAACCTTAAGCTCGCACAGTAAAGTCAAACCTCAATCTCAAAATCGGACTATAAACCTCAATTTTCAGGACTCCTTCTCAAATCCTGAAATTCCGAACTTCAACCTCAACCTAACCCTATCTTTAACCCGAACCTTAACCTTATTTTCATCTTTATTCTTAAACCTTTCAATCTCGAGTTTAAATCTTAGTTTTTATTGTAAAGTTTTTTTAATAACTTATTGATCGAAATAAATATATGCATTCAAAGTAAATTATAATAAATAATTTTGTTTGACTAAATGTGCTGTTTCGATGGTATTTCTAAATTTAAAAATACATCACGCACAATACTGCCGTTTCCCAAGCATTGCTCACGACCTGATAGAAATTATATTCGACCATAACGTCATTCTGATGTCGTTGGTGGAAAGGTTATTGCCAGGATAGAAAATGCGCCCCAAGAGTAGTGCTATCGATATCTTCTTAACTAAAACGAGCCATTCGTATATCGTCCGTAGGTTCATGCCGTACCAGGGTTATCCCAGAGCTTTATTGATGGCAAGCGATAAACGAAAAACTCGCCCGCACTCTTTCCTCCTTGGGATTGAAGTATATATACACGTTGTCGATGGGTGTACAAGCGTTTTTTTATCACTTTTCTTGCATTTCATTTCAACTTTTCTTCCGTATTTTCCATTAATTTCTCATCGGTATTTACGGGTTTGTTTCGGTTATAGGATTTCAAGTATCAAATTATTTAAACTCACGTGTTCAGCATGAGCTCGAGTTTGTGGTAAAGTTCACGTCGACTGCGCCGGTGATATACCTCTGCTGGCTTCCTAAAATGTACGGTATTTCTGTGCGGCAACTCCCATGCCAATCCGGCTGTTACTCCCATGGTGAAAAAACCTTGGGGCTTTGCATAAGTTCCCACGGTCATACAATAAATCAGCTGTACAAATATCCAGATAATTAAGCTCTGTATTAACTAAATAGTCTTTTAATCACTGCAAAAGTACTATGAGGGTTGTGTTTATACATATTCTTTTTCCCCAGCGTACCTGAACATTGCTGCCCTGAGGGAATACTAAATATCTCTTTGGCCCGGCAATCTCGCGTTTTTCTTTCCCATTGTTTGAAAGGTCAAGCCATGCTAAGCTTACGGAAATAAAGACTGAGAAAAAAAGAAATATTTTCCCCCTCATGCCGACCACGAGCGCTGATCAACAACTGACTCCGTCTCGTTTTAGCAGTGTGTAACGGTCTACTCTACAGTGTTTAACAACCATTTAACATGCGTTTAAACCCCGGCACTGAGTGAGTAATAGACGACAACGCCATTTTACGGTACATAAATAAATCGAATAACACTTTTTCAAGTTATAGTCCTAACATTTGTTTTTTTTGTAACCTATACAACTTTATCAATTGAAAAAAAATCATTGATCATTTGAATTTTAATTCGTACGATTTTTTTTTTAAATTGCTCTATGCACAAAAATGTTTATAGAGATGGTAAAACTTTTTTTCAATAAAATTTTAGGATTAATTTGGTAAAATGGAAGAGTCATGTATTTAAAGTAGAAAAAATTGATTATCAATAATGAAATGTAAGTTAATTATACTCCCGAAAGTTTATCAATCCCGTGGGAAAAGTCATCAGTATGCTGGAACAAAAAGAAAACTAACTTTTCTCACAAACTTTGAAAAGAGTTTTTTTTTTTTTTTTTCGTTCGTTCTCTCCAAAAGGGACTCATTACATCTTCGCAGCGAATTCCCACACTATTAAAAGTCAAGCTCATAGATCGAAAGTGGACAGGTTGAATATTCTTCCGAGCAATTTGCCGTTGTTTGATGAGCCAAATCATAAACTTGGTGCTCACTTCTTGCAAATCGTTGCCCATCATGCTTCAATCTATAGAAAAAAAAAAAAACAGTTTATTTAATTTTTTCATAAAAAAAAAAAATTTGATTAAAGTTATCATCTGAGAAATGAAATAATTTCTCATCACATAATCACCCATTTTAAAAAGTTGGAAAAATTTTTTTTCACAATATTCCATTCAAAAAAAAAACAGACACTTGGAATTTTTAAGCATTTTCTGTCGTTAAAAACACTTAAACTAACGAAAAAAAAAATCTTTTTTTCAGATTTTAGTTAATTAAATTAGTTTTTTTTTTCTACTATAGTCTATAGATTTTTTTTTTTTTTATTTATCTACGAATTTTTTAATTCGATTGATGTGCAGTGATGTATTTCAATTTAAAAATCAAAATTTCCCAAAGTTTTAATGAGACAGCAGGGACATTATTCACTTCTACTTACTTGAAAATACTGTGCAATATTTCTTGAACAATGGTGCCACGATGAGCGTCAAACTGTGGCCTTTTGGATGCTTCGCAAATTGCTCGTAGAACGCAAGACCGGCCATCAACTCCAAGGCTATAGAAAAATATCAAAAAATTTAATGAGCATCAAGCGAGTGGATAGCAGGCTGAAATACAAGGAAAAAAATCTGAAATTTAAGAAAAAAATCAATATTATTAAAAAGCGATAAGTTTTAAATGAGACGAAAGAAAAAAAATTTTTTTTTTCAACGCTAAAATGAGCCGCAGTGAAGAAATAAAAGTGAAATAACAGCCTCTTGGAGTTGTGTCTAGTGCATGCAAATAGACTACGAATTTTTTATACCTACAGGAGAGTAATGAAATAGACACTCTCCTTTATCCTCGCGAAACATGGAAAGTAGGCCGGAGCTTTTTCCCATCTCCCTTCATCTCTTTTTTTTCTTCACTTGGCAGACAGTATCCAAGCAAATAAAACTATCTCGCGATATATCAAGGGCAGAGGGAGAGAGAATGGTCGGATGTAGAAAACAATGTTGTTGTGAAATCTTTTTTTTTCTTTCTCCTTTTTTTTAGCAACTTCTCGCACTTTATCGTGCTTCATATGCAAGGGACTATATCTATGCCATCCAATTCATTCGCCCGCATATGTTCGACATGCATTCAAAACTCCTAGACTATTGGCAATTGATTCTAGGAAAGTGGCAACGTGAAGAGGAATTTCTGATGCCGAGTCTTCTGCAATGCAGAGGCAAATACACAAACCTCTTTCGACGGTTTGAACAATCAATATAGAATGCAGGATAACATCGAGTCGTTGAATTCATGAATACATATACTCCATACTTTCCTCATCATAAGTAGTCTGGATTAGGCCATCAAAAAATGTAATTTTACCATCAGTGCATTATTTTTACAATAACTAAAGCATTTTACCCAAAAAAAAAAAAATATTTTGTTTCTCGTAAAAGCCTATCATAACTAAAAAAAAAAAAAACTCAAAGTAGAAAAATGTTAAATTGAATTAAATAAAAACTTTTTTTGAATTAAATTTTTGAAAAAACTTGAAGAAAAAAAAATATGAAATTGAATTTAGATATGAATTAGATAAAATTTTTTTTTCGTTTCATTTTAGATTTCATAGTGGATAAAAATAGTGTGAAAATACTTACGATTGTAGAAAAGCCTCGATTTTCGGAAAGAGAACACTACGACTTTGGCGATGAATATTCTTCGCTATTTTGGGATCTACTTTATTCGGTAATTCCCAAGCAAGTGCAGCAGTCAGACCCATCACGAGATCTTCATGATCAGCGATGTCTCCAATGGTCAAGCAATAAACAAGCTAAAAAATCATATAAAATCAATGCACATCTTTAAAAAGTAAAAAAATTAATAATTGAAAAAATTTCCAACTCAAAGAAATTTAATCAATTAATTTTCTCTTCCTTAAAAAAATTTTTTCCCGCCCAGAAACACCAATTTAAACCATATTTAAATTAAAAATATAAATCAAAGCATAAAATAAACCAAGAAAAAATCGATTAAACGATTTTCTAAAATCAGTAAGAAATAATCAAAGAAAAAAATAATAAAAAAGCTTCGAAAATAATTAAACAGCCAATATTTACCGAAAAAAAATCAAAATAAATTCACCTGAACATTGCTACCTTCTGGAAAAATCAAATATCTTTTTTGTCTGGATATAATTTTCTTCTGATCATCAAAAACCTGAGCAACAGTCAGTGCACAAGTTGAAACCATGAAAAAAACTGACCAGTCGCTCTAAAAATGTAGACAAAAGAAAATCAATATAAAACGAAAAAAAATATATATTTCAATTTCAGATAATACAGCACACAAAAGTCGCATTTACCATACTGAAGTGAATCCGTTCTGAGTTGATCGAAGCTCTTTGGGCTTTGCCACTTGAACACAGCAAGTACACGATATATATCCGCAAAAAAACTATTTTCGAAGCCTGCGCATATCTTTTGTTGTACAGAAACGACGTTCTTTGTGTTTCTGATGTTCAATGTTCGACCTTTCTCAAAAGCATTGCGGTTTTGTCGAGTCAAGCTGCGATAATTCGTTGATATGACACGAACTAGTTGAGAGTCCGTTATGTTTGCTCGTTGGCACTTTAATCCATGTTCAAACATGGCCTCATGTAATATGCCTACACGTATATACACGGAATAATAATTGCTGAATAATAGATTAATCCTTTTTTTGGCACAGGACTAGCCGTCTAGACTCTAAGAGAGATTTTATTGAATATTCATGAAGGACAAAGGAAGTCGTTATGTTGTTCCAATTTTTACCTCCTATCCATTATTTTCCATTCTAATTCATATACAACACAAGATAAAGGTTGTTTAGGTGGCACGACACTCCCCCTCGGTTAAAAATATACATATTTTATGAAAATGATAAGACATCGGTTAAACCGAGATGCAGCAGAACCACGTAGACAAGCGGCTTTTAAATTTTTTAGGCTTTATCCTCTTCGTGTGCTTAAATAATTTCGTAATGTAAGTGCTACAATTTAGTGCAGCTATAGGCAATTTATTTATACCTTAAAAAACAGAGGAAAAAAGAGCCAAAAAAAATTTTTATAAGTCATAGTTGATGTAAAATTTGAAAAAAAAAAATTATTCCGCATTGTTATTTATTTATTTATTTACATGTGTTTCTATTTTTTCATCAGCTCCAATCTCTTAATTAAGTGTTAACATAAATTTGTAATTAATAGATTTTAGTTAATTTCATGAAAATTAAATAAATAACTAGTTTCAGAAGAATGATTAATCATCTATATATAAAATTCGATAAAAATACCCGCGAACAGTGGTCTGTTCGTGAACTTTATCGAATGAATTAAGAATCTCAATTACCAGCTTGAACCAGAAAGGTCATCATCACGAATTCACGTGGAATATTACAAAATTAATCAATTAAAATTCAACATTGCCAGGCAAAAACCACCTCATACAGACACTTATAAAAAAATTGTATATTTTAAAATATTAAATTAATTTGCTTTTTTTTTATACATTCTTTATACAAAGCAATAGGGTATGCTCTACATTCGCTTGCTCCATTTTTGCTAATATTCCTAGTTAAAATGGCACTCGGTGAATTTTCGTTCAATTACTGTACAAATTTTTTTTTTTTTTTCTATTCACAAAACTCAAATTTCCATTTTTTAAAAAATTTTATGTGTCCTATTTTTTTTATTTATTTATCAATCAATTTCTTTTTATTTTTTACGATGGTTCACAATTATTTTTTGGCGTAAATTCGATTTGAGCCGCCATTCTGTATGAAAACACTTGGAATTGATCATAATCTGTTTGGTATTTAAAACTAGTTTAAAACTCGATGTAATTTTTTAATTATAAACAAAAACGACCACGATATACAGTGCTTGTATATGATTGCGTTTTTCCAATATTTAATTTGACTTATTACATTGTAAAAATAAATTATAAATTTTTTATAACAGTAAACAGAAGACGTATGCTCCCATGGTTTCAGAATGTATTTTTTTTTTTTTTCAATTGGCGAGTATAAATCTTAAATGAAGCCTAGAGCTCAAAATGACAGTCTGCTATAGCAATTAATCATGAGTCGATCCCACTAAAATATTGACTGTGCATTTGAACAGCTGCGATATATAGGCTATGCCTTTCAAGGCTGAGTGAAACTGTTGATGCTAATCAATTGCAGGGGACAAGCAGCTCGATGGAGGCTACAATCGAATGGCCAGCCCTCAGTGTGGGTCCAATTGGTATTTGATGCTCTGAAACGTAAAGCAGTTGAGAGAATTGGCATATGCGTAAGTATATATCGTCAAGGGGAAAGTGTATATCGATGGATACGTTCGTAATAACTGTCCATCAATTTGCGAATGCACGAAATTCCATTTAACTTTCGCATACCTACCGCGTCAATAACCTCAGTATCTTCGCTAGAACGCCGTCCCTGTTGCTGACAAAGCTCATGGCATCGCAGACGTGTTGGAGCAAGCAGGATTGTCCCTCCAGACCAAAACTAAGAAATAATCAAAGTGGCAGAAGTGGAGAAAAAACCGATGAGAAAATATAGTTACTTTTCGTAGAGCAGTTGCGAGGTTTCATGAAAGTCCTCAATGCTCCTGCGTGTTCTGGAACCGTCCGGCAAGTGCCAGACTACTTTGAACCCTGAGGCCTGAGCGAAAATTGTTGCCCATGCCACTGAATTTATTTTGTAGTTCAGTCTATTCTGCACATGGGAAATAATGATAAAACTCAACAACTTATTGCCTTCTTTTAGAATTTTATCTTTCAAGTGTCCAATTCTCTCTTGGGATATCGTTGGAAGTGGAAATTATTGGTACAAGAGTTTGCCAGGTGTGTTTCTCTTTCAAATATATCCTTAATTCACAAACGTTTTTATTATTTTATTGGTATTATATTCAAACAATTGTAGATTGAACTCACTGTGCGCCTCGACACGTCTACACTGACTGGAAGAACTGGCGACGTGGTGGACAGTATTGATTTTTCAACGCTTGCTATCGTATCAGTACACGTGAAAGATATCAAAGAGCATTTAAGAAATTATCGATAGAGGTCGGCTCGCCGGATTTCCCCTCGAAAACAAACAGTTCTTCCCGGGGTTTCGGTCAGTGTGGACGTCTCTAGGAGTGCAGTGAGTAAAAATTTTTGCATATTGCCATCTTGCCAATTTTTTATAACATTAAAACATATTTCTAAACAATATTCAAGTACAATTATGCAGCTTGTATTAAAAAAATGCCGTTTGCATGGGAAAAAACGTCGTTTGCAGCGAAAATTCATGTGTTTTGCAGCAAAAAAGTAAGAGATTTTCGTCAATTTCACCGAGTAATTCGACGGTCTACACCGCAAAATTATGTTCTTTTCGTGTCGATAGATGATAAATTTATTTAAATTATCAACGCATTAGCGAACAATTTGTAAAAAAAATCGGTGTATAAAATATTTCACTCACTGTGTGCCTTGTCACGTTTGCGCTGGTCGAAAGCCCGGGAAGAACTGGTGACGTGGTCGACTGTATTGATTTTTGCCTGCTTGCTATCTTATCAGTACACGTCAGAGATTTCAGAGCAATTATCGATAAAGCCTGGCTCACTGGACTTTCCCACGAAAACTGTCAGTTCTACCCGGGTTTTCGGTCAGTGCGAACGTCTCCAGAAGTGCAGTAAGTAAAAATTTGTGCGTATTATCACTCTGCACATTTTTGCATAACATTAAAAAATACTTTCACGTATTACAATCAAGTAAAATTACCCTGTTCTATCGGAAAAAATGCCATTTGTATTGAAAAATCATCCGTTTTTCACTGAAAACGTAGATTTTCACTCTTCACTCGAAATAGCTTCATTTTCATCGGAGAATTCGGAGATTTACACCGTATTTTTTACAAAGTGTTATTTATTCACGTATTTCCAAGAAAAAAAAAACAACTAATTCTAAACGTCTAGTATCATTATTTAACGAAATTTAAGCATATACTAATGACTTAAAGGCACTAAAAAAATTAATGAAATCATCGTTTTATATTAATTATTTAGTAATATTTTATACTAAAAAAAATTGTTTTTAATTAGAAAAAAAATGAACTTTTGAATACGAGTGTTTATTTTATTTGTTTAAGTATTTTAAAAAAGAATTCACGGATAAAATCAATATTTAAAAGTGTGGAAAGGTAATTTGTAACTGTAAAATCAGTGCAATGAGTACGTAGAGTGCTAATGATTGTGTTAGAACAAAGACCAGTGATAAACGACGTATTCTCAAGGTAGATATATGGAACTTTCAAGCTCTGCTGATACACTAGAGTGCCTGAAATATTTTGGAAAAATGTCTGTGAGGAAAAGACAAATGGCGAATGTGTGTGGTGCGGAGGTAAAGTCGATATTTAGCTTGAACGGGTCAAAGCAAGTGCAGAAGGGGGTATACGGATCCTTTCAGGCGAAGGTTGTCCCGGGTGTCGCGTGAACCTGGCAAGCCATTTATCAGGATAAATCGACCGGCCACAGGTCCTGTTTCTTACAGCTTGAAAATACGATTTATATTCGATACATAAACCCCTATTTGCCAACGTAGATCAGTCCGCCATGACTATGAAGTTGTAGATCAATTTGAATAGACATCCACGGCTGCAGTTGATAGTTCGACACCCTCTTTTATATCACCACACCTCTCGCCCACGTCTTAACTTATTGTCACTTTTACTCTTTCATTACAGCAATGCTTAATCTTCTTTGTAATAATCCAAAGTGTCAAGTTTAAAAAGTGAAAATCCACATTTGATGGAATTTTCTGATTGTTTTTTTTTACTGATTAAATTTCCTATCAAAATCCTCACTGAAGATATGATTTATTACATTGGTTTTTAATTAAACTGAAGTTTTTTTTATTATTTTTAAAACAAAAATTGTCAATAATTTTTTTTTTCTTCAGATGAACATATAAAAAAGAATTTTTACAAGTGTAAAATTAAATAAAAATTTATTTTTCATAGTTTTAAATTATTTTTAATGCTTAAAATATTTTTTTTTGTATTTAAAATTGTAAAATTTTATATTTTTAACGATTATAACGGTTGATATTTTTTATAAATATTGTTATTGATCGTTGTTACTTACAAAAAGAGTGCTTCCTTTACGAAAAGCAACAATTCTTCGTTTAACACGTTGAAAATCTGCAAGTTGCATTGTCAGAATAATGAGTAAAATCCAAAATAGCCATTTCATAGTCATCTAAGCGAAACTCCCACTAAGTCTGATAGCAACTCTTAGCCTCTATCGTCTACTTTACGACCAACACAAACGCCTGAAGGAAAGTTAGCCGAATATATCCGCAAAGCTAATTTCACTTGAGTTTCCCCCACTGCGATTTATTCGTGGGAGTTAACCCACGAACACACCCACACTTCAACCCCGCTACTGCTGCTGTTTTCAGCCGTCTCTGCAGGCAATTAGTACACGGTGGTTAACGTTGATTCCACGAGATACACTTGGCTGTTTAATTTAATTGGAACGTAACTAAACGATTTTACAAACCATGTAGTAGCCCTTGAGGCTAATCAAATGATTTTCTAGCGTCTTAACAACTTACATCACTCACACATACTCTACCTATTTATATCCTTCAAATTATTCCTTACCATTCGCTTTCCACAAGCATCCTGACCTAAATTTCAAAAATCTGCCATCGGTTAGAACAAAAAAAATTTTTTTAATATTTTTCCTTATTATATAAGAATAGCTAAAAAAATTTTGTATAATAAAACTATTTTTAAAAAAACTTTTATAAGTTAAAATTAAGTAAAAAAATTTTTTTTCAATTTTTTCAAGGACGGAAAATAATTTTTCCATCTTAGCTGTCAAAAAAAAAAAATTATTACTGCACTAAATTAAATAATCGTTGCTTAAGATATTTTTTATATAGATATTTGTGTGTGGGCAAGTGAAAAAAGTGGGGAATTATCGTGCTTGAATAATTCTAATGAAAGATCAAACACTCGTTAAGCAAATTCTAGAAACTAAATTGCGAATGCTGAGAATGAAAAAAAAAAAAAGATTCTAGCTAACTAACTAACTCCTGCTTACGTTTCCCCAGCATATACCCAGTGCAACATTAGCATTGCAGACAGGTTTCGTACAGTGTGTTGAGGTCGTTAGAGCGTTGGTAAACAGACCAGGTGTCGCCCCGGGTCCACTCTTGCCAGACTCCATGACTCTGACTTTTGTGAACTATACTGTGCTATGTTTCTGCAAACAAATATTACCTCATATATATAATTAGCTGGAGTATTCTAACATGCACTATATCCAGACGCATTTTCGTAGTTTTAGGGTCATTGTACGCGAATTTCCGTCGGATAAATTTTGTTCCTGTGTCACGCAACACATCAGGCGGGTACGTTCAATCAGTTGTAATGGGATTGACGAATCTCAGATATCCTGTCTAGTAATCCTTGACCCGTCGGACAACCTGAGTAAATTATTGAACAATCGTCCCCACGCCGTCCGGCTTGAGCCGCTTGCAGGTAATCCTCATCGACCTGCGAAGTGTGGTTTCCGTAATCAGGCCTGTAAATAAACCCCCGATTATTCAACGCCCAGCTAATCACTCTTCATTAATTCATTTATTTTCACATTAAATCATTATATTTACCGGCAATTTAATCATTAATTTTTAGCAATATTATTTTTATAATCGAATTTTACTTCTATAATTAAAAGAAAAGAAAAAAATTCACTCAAAAGTTTTACCACCGATGTATCGGTTTTAAAATTTTTATTTTATTTTTTTTCCTTCACATATTTTTAACGCTCTCAAAAATACCCTTGTCGAGAATCACAAAAAAAAAATTTTTTTATACAGTAATTTTTTATACAATATTTAACATAAAAATACTATTTTTTTTTTTTCAAATACTCGTTTTTTTCCATAGCAATTTTTTGCATAGAATAATTGTTTGTAAATTATTTCTATTTTTACTGCAATTTTATAGATGGAAAAATTTTTTAAACTGTAGAAAAAAAGACTGGCTCTGTTTGTGAATTTATTTTCCGGGTGAAAACAAATTTTCCACAGGGGGATTTAGAAAAAAAGTGATGAAAACTCACGTCAGGATGACATTGAATAGCTCCTCCATTAGACCCTCGTCTCCTAGGGGAATTTCAGACGCTTCGCATATGCTTCTCATCATGCAAGATTTGCCATCTCCACTCCATCTGGAATAACACCTTACTTCTACACTGTTTTACTTGACAAATAAATTATTTTAATTTAAAATCATTTAAATATCAACATAGTCGATAAATTTTTTTGTTTTTGATTAACCAGCACTTTAAACTTTTATTTTAGCCGCCGAGAAGTTATAAAAAGCAAGTTTTATAAACTGGTGACAAAGGAGACGCAATTTCAATCGAAAAAAATGATGCTCGTTGTATAATTTAACTAAATAGATCTAGATGGATTTATCATTGATTAAAATTAAAAAAAAATCATCTTCCAACAATTAATGAATATAGATTATTAAAAAAAAACTTTAATATAATAAACGAACACATTTGAGTGTATTTAGGTTCGTAAAAGTGAAAAAATTTTGAATTTATGATTTTATTTAATTATTGCAGTAAATTTTAATATGTTCTGATCAGAGGAAAAAAAATTAAAATAATTTATTGGCAATCAAGTACGATGATGAAAAAAAAAAAAAAAACATGAGATACAAATATTATTTTTTCTTCTGAAGCTTTAAAAATATATAACAGCGTTAAAAAAAATTTTTTTTTTCTCCTGTGTGGTCATATTTTTATGGCCTCGGTTACGATTTTTCCGTGTAGCAATTGACCCCCATCGTTTTACTTCTCTCTCGCCGTTCTAAAACATGACCTAATTTTTTCAATCAACTATATAGCCGTGAAGTTTCCAATATTTTATACCGAAAGAGTGTATACACGTTTTTCTATCTTGTCGATTATATTTCAAATATATATCGCTCTATAATATGATAAAAAAAATTTATTTTTTAAATTATTTATACACGCATATTGTAAGAAAAATACTTTTACTGAAAAAATGTGAAAAATTCAAAAAATAAAAAAAACTGAATGTTGATTTATTTAGCAAATAATTGATTTTTGTTTCTTATTAATTGATCAAACATGTAATTTTAATACCTGTCGAGCTCCTGCTCGAGGAAGTGATAAAATATGTTTCTCTCATAACCCAATGAACTAGATCTCCGTCTGCGTTTCGTCAGCGATGAGAAATAATCCGTGAAGAATGTGGCATTCTGTGGTAAAGCGTACTGAAATTGGAAGTTCTGGCCATAAACTAAAATTCTGCTGCCGAGCAATATTGGCACAGCAATCCCAACGATGAGCTTGAAATATCAGCAATAAAAAAACCCACATTTAACCAACCACAAAAGATCGAAAAAACGCTAAATATATCATATCTAGTGTAATATAATAAAAATGCTGAATCATTATTTAATTAGAAAAAAAAAAATTTTTAAATAAAACATAAAAAGAATCACGCAATTTATATATTTCAACTCGTGTAATTTTCTTTAATAAAAAACTTCACCTTTTACTCCTTTAAAATTAAATTTATCTCAATAACAAAAAATATTTAAATAAAAAAAATTTTTTTTCATAAATAAATAAGTCAGCAAATCAATTTAAAAATTAATCAATAATTTCATAAATTAATTAATGCATGAATAAATCGATAAATTAATAACTTGATAAACAAAAGTATTAGGGTGGGGCAAAAAAAAAACCAATTGTTTTTTCTTTTTTTCTAAAAAACAAGTTTTTTTTTTTTTGCGACACCTTCAAAGCCAATAAATAAAAATCAAAAATAGATAAATAACTAAATTAAGTGTTGAATTTTCAATAAAAAATAAATTTAAAAATTCAAAATAACGGTATAAAACACTGATAATGCATAAATAAAGCGTATAACAGTAAATATATACCATAAACAAGCAATATTTGTTATCATACCTTAAAAGTACCGCCATAAGGATAGACAAGTGGTGGAGGATACAAAGTGTCTTCTACCCCCGATGTCGTCTCAGCTACTACTCGACCGCAATATAGCCCAATGAGCAAGAAAATAACGAGCTTCATCTCCACTCGCTCACGGAAAACTCTGCCTTCAAGTCTCTCGTCCACGATATACTTATTTTCCTTTGCCTCAGTGTAGATAATATCAATATTTATTGATACTCCTATCTTCCTGGCAAATAGTCTGGCAAAGACACGAGTTTTTTAATGGAGAAAAAACAAAAAGACTTTTTCATCGTTAAAATGCGATATATATAAAATTCTATGAACTGAATTGAATTTACGAAAAATCACACTTACCAACAGAGATCGCGGAGCAACTTAGAGCAGTAGAATCTCGGTGAATAATTCGAGAGGTGATTCAATGCAATCCGGATAATTCAAGACACAGTCACGACCAGATGCACCAAATAGCTCGGCCTCGTGATACAATTTGTCGGTGCTTCGGTGACTCGAATTAACTGCCTCCGGTAAATCTTCGGTGGGCCTGCAAAAACCCGGATGTAATGGCTTGCCAATACTCGATGCCATTGCAAAAGCAATTCACCGAGAAGCAGACGCGACAGTTTTAAGAGTGTAAAGATTTTTTTTATATTTTTTAATTGTGATTTTGATGGATTTTTAGATGATGGTGATGATAAATATGGAATTTTCGTGATTTCAAGGACGTATTTAATATGAACTTTGAATCTTATGGTACAGGGTGTTGTGTGATGGCGTTTGGGTATACTTGGTGGCTGTCGTAAATTCATATAACCTAGTTCCTGAGATGCCTTACGGCACAACTGCGCTCTTAAAGCTCGGTACTATGAATACAAGAACCACCTCGAGAAATAATACTCTTCTCATGATAAACTAACGAAGCTTTTGGCTGGGTTATATGCAAGTTTTTGGCTAATATCATTTGTAATGCATTCTCTAAACTTGGTTTTATAGACTAGACAAGTTTTAGACTGTAAAACTTAGTTATGGAATCTTCTACAACAGATTTTCGTGGTTTTTTGGTGCAATTGAAAATTTCCGAGTTACTCAAGCCATAAAATACGATTTTTTTGATATTACAAATTTAGTTATTAACTGGACAATTTGAAAAAAATAATAATAATAATAATAATGAGAAAAGAATGGGGAAATTTTTTGGCGCAAACAGAATTTTTTTTTATACAAGCAACCTGATTTTATTAGAATTTTACTTGGAAGCATTTTTTAATGTTATACGAAAATTAGTTGGATGACAATGTGAAAGAATTTTGACTCACTGCACTTTTGCAGACTTCTGCACTGACTGAAAACCCGGGAAGAACTGACAGTTTTCGTGGGAAAGTCCAGTGAGCCGGGTTTTATCGATAATTTCTCTGATATCTCTGACGTGGACTGATGAGATAGCAAGCAGGCAAAAATCAATACAGTCGACCACGTCACCAGTTCTTCCCGGGCTTTCGACCAGCGCAAACGTGACAAGGCACACAGTGAGTGATCCACGTCACCAGTTCTTCCCGGGCTTTCGACCAGCGCAAACGTGACAAGGCACACAGTGAGTGAAATATTTTATACACCGATTTTTTTTACAAATTATTCGCTAATGCGTTGATAATTTAAATAAATTTATCATCTATCGACACGATCACAGTGAGTGAAATATTTTATACACCGATTTTTTTTACAAATTATTCGCTAATGCGTTGATAATTTAAATAAATTTATCATCTATCGACACGAGAAGAACATAATTTTGCGGTGTAGACCGTCGAATTACTCGGTGAAATTGACGAAAATCTCTTACTTTTTTGCTGCAAAACACATGAATTTTCGCTGCAAACGACGTTTTTTCCCATGCAAACGGCATTTTTTAATACAAGCTGCATAATTGTACTTGAATATTGTTTAGAAATATGTTTTAATGTTATATCGCTGCAAACGACGTTTTTTCCCATGCAAACGGCATTTTTTAATACAAGCTGCATAATTGTACTTGAATATTGTTTAGAAATATGTTTTAATGTTATAAAAAATTGGCAAGATGTCAATATGCAAAAATTTTTACTCACTGCACTCCTGGAGACGTCCACACTGACCGAAACCCCGGGAAGAACTGTTTGTTTTCGAGGGGAAATCCGGCGATCAAAAATTTTTACTCACTGCACTCCTGGAGACGTCCACACTGACCGAAACCCCGGGAAGAACTGTTTGTTTTCGAGGGGAAATCCGGCGAGCCGAGCTCTATCGATAATTGCTTAATTGCTTTTTGATATCTCTCACGTGTACTGATACGATAGCAAGCGTTGAAAAATCAAAACTGTCGACCACTCCGAGCTCTATCGATAATTGCTTAATTGCTTTTTGATATCTCTCACGTGTACTGATACGATAGCAAGCGTTGAAAAATCAAAACTGTCGACCACGTTACCGGTACAGACGTCCCAAGGCGCACAGTGAGTTCAAATTTTTTTATATTACTATTCCTATTAATTTTGCACTCCTCTTTGACGAATAGCTGATTTTATAAGAACTACCCCTATATATAGACTAATGGTGTGCTATAGGGTTTAACCATTTATTTCATAATTATTTCGTTTTACAAAAAAAATTGATGCACCACTTTTTTAAGATGGATGAAAAAAAATATTTTCGTGTTCAAAATTCTAATCGCAAGCTAGAATCATTGTATTAATTCATTGAAACAAAGTAAAAAACAGGATATACAGTGAAAAAAAATTATGTTTAATGAATTGAACTTGTATTTGATAAATTCGTTAAGAAATTTTTTATCCAGTTAATTTAGTCGAGTGAAAAGTCACTATATTTACCCATGTATAGTCTATTACGTTTTCTAGTTCAATTGGCTTACGTCAAAAGTAATTGAATAATTCCCTCGACGGCGTCGGTGGCAGTTTGGCCAAGAGGCGTCTGAGCAAGCTCACAGATGCTTCTCAAAAGACACTGTCTGCCATTCTTCCATCCATGCCTGAAAGAGAAAATTGAATCTCATTTTCTACCTAAACATTTCCTTATTTCTATCTCCCATATACGCTCTATAAAGAGATTTTTCCCAAGCGCCACTCTCCAAACAACTCTCTTGAGAATAAATTTAAAAAAATTCTTCAAGCAAAAACAAAAAAATAGTCGATAAGGATCTCGAGCGACATTTTGAGGTACTTGCCCATGGTTATATACTCAGTATAAAATATAAATACTTGTAGCAAAGTGCCAATTAAATTTTCCCACACAATTTTCATCCATTTTTCAACGTAAACATTATTTGTTTATCCTCAATTACACGGATTAATTGCACACGCAGTGACTGAAAGTAGAGAAAAGCTTAAAAGCAAATTGTAGACGATGAAATCAGAAGTAATTTCACGCATACACCTTTATAATGAATTTCCTCAACACGACGAAACCCACTCGAGGCGAAGGGATCGATTCTCAGGCGGCAAAACGACAATGAGTTCATTGCTCGTCGTCGCACAGAGTAAAATTACCAATTATAACTGAATGTTACGACACTATTAAAAATATTTAGTTGCATTTTAATAGAAATTAAGTATCTAAAACAGTTTAACTCTTAATTTCTCACCGCAAAACTTTACTAATAATTATTCAACACCGCAATACCCAACATTTTCAACATGTTTTTATCTTGATAAAAAATACATACTGATTTTTTATCAATACTTTATTAACTTATTCTTTTTTTTTCACGTCAAAAAAGTCAGAAAAAAAATTAATCGTTAATTTTTTCCAAAAAAAAAAAATGAAATTTATTGAAATAAAATTTTTTTTTCAGTTTAAAACCCTCTATTACAAAATATATTAATATGAAAAATTTCAAATTTTCAATTTTCTCAATATTATTTCAAGAAGAAATTTATCGCACACGTAAATATATAATTTTTTTCAATTTTGTGTAGGGATAAAAAACGTGTATAAATATTGCAAGAAGGTAAATGGGTGTGCTATGAGAAATTTTTTTTTTTTTTCGACAGTAAAAATCATTTTTTTAACGACTTATAAATCTTCGTTCCATTAAGAATATGTAACAACGGCTTTGTAATTTTTTTTTATAGACATATATTGTTGTGCACGAATGTAGAGCGTATTAAACTTCGTACACGCGTCGACCTTTCATCGAAACGTTCCTTTAACGGCCAACCGTTAACACGCGAGTGTTCCATATGTTGGAGAAATCCGTGGAAATAAATATGAGATAAAGTGCACCTAGTGTAGTGTATACTCGTGCTTATAACATACGAAGTAGAGGATTTTCAGCCGCCCATTGTCGACGTCACGCAAACGTGCCACTCTATATGTATACACTCAGTTGATATATATATTTTTAAACTCTCGGCAAAAATGAGTTGAGTGTGTAGACAGAAAATTCGATAAGCTGCCGTCAACGCTTGTGGCCACTTCTACGTATAAATCTTTTTCATATTTATATAGTTTATCGTGGCTAATTTACTTTGACTTATTTTATTTAACTCAAAATTCATGCGAAATAATTTTGGCATATAGTATTAAATATTTTGCTTCGCGATAAAAGTATTTTCATATAGTTGCATTAGAACCTAAAGAACCCCATAAAAAATCGTTTTAAACACCATCGCACACGCTCAAACCTCAAATTTATAAAATAAGTGAAATGGAGGGAAAAAAAAATTTTTTTTGCAGTGTATCTGTCAATGGATTTTTAACATAATCGAAACAAGCCTGATTACTTACTGCTCGAGGATGTTTTCAATCGACTGATAGACGTCTTGCAGATGTAAAGTGCCGGCGCGAGCCGGAAGGAAGACTGTTGGCTGGAGCTGCGTCAAATTTGACGGCAGGATGTAGTTGAATTGAAATCCGACGGAGAACGAGATGCTGCCTCTTTTATTCGTATTTATCGGCACGGAAACGCCTATGGTGAACTGACAAGAGAAAATTCATTGAGCCCATACATAAAAACACATGAATATATGCTTGTGAGAAGTGTGCGTAGTTGTATACATGCATTAAACAAAAAAAAACAATCGCGATATCGAACTGATGGACTATTCCAACACCTCGACTGAAATTCATCGCGTTTTGCGATCAACCAGGTGCATTCAAATGCCAATTCAGCGACTATATGTATCCATGAATACACGAATACATGCTCAAGTACATAATATAAACCTTTCAGTAAAATTCGCCATATTTTTCGATCTCTGCCGAATTACAATTGTCAACTGGGCGCGCACAAGTTGAGTTTCCTATTTGCTGCATGCCGTCGCCATTTATCTGCTCATAAATTACAAGTTTTCACGCGTGTGAGTCAGGTCTGATGTTTTCGTGTGCATGTGCACGAGTGGAATTAACATTGAGGCTATGCATGGACAGTGCTTCGCAGTGAATTTAAACTTTCACAGTCATAATAATTGTTTGCACTCTAATTGCAAGCTATTTGTTCATTCCCCTATAAAAAATTATATACTTTACGTTCCCAAGCAGTATAAATTCTACCACCAACCACGAGAAATTTTTTTTTCTATTAAAAAAAAAATTATTCGATCTTGCAATTCAATTAATATGACATCGACTAAATAGAATTTTTTTTTTATATAAATTATATTCAATAGGTGAATTATACGTGGAAAATACATTGTGTTGCATTGACAATATTATTTGTTAAAAATTCGACATGAATTAAATTTTTATCAAACATGAAAATTCAATAAACGTTTAATTTTTACTTTTTAATCATTAAAAAACAAAAAATCTTCAACTATCGACAGAAAAAAAAAATTTTTTTTTCGTTTCAATTTATTAAAGCATTAAAATATTAATATCTATTAATTCAATACCTGATAATATATTTTGTAATACCATATCTCAAGTTTTTTTAGAAAAATAAAAATATTTTCCACCAACAAACCCTTATTATTCGTTTGTTATAATTAAAAAAATGATAGAAAAATGAAAAAAGCATGATTAAAAATGAAAAATAAATTACCTGAAAGACTGAATTCTTTGGGAATAGAAGTGAACTCTGCGATAACGATACGAAGGCAGTGAATTTGAGGAGAAATAAGAGTAGCAGCAGTGCCATGGCACGTAACATCTCAAATGAACTGAGCGGAGAGTGGGAGAGATGAGGAAAATTGAAGTGTATACGTAGCTGGACGTTGCCACGAAATCTTTGCTCTTTGCTCAAGTAATTGGAGAACTACGTTATATAACAGCTGCATGGTCAAAGACCCGTGGATTTCTCTTATTCTGCCATGCTCTCCACTATCCTATACTATTTTCACCGTTGTTCGATCAGACGTTAACGTAAACTGACTTTTCCACGAGCAGTGAACATGACTTTTTTCCCTCAACAACTAATCCCTCTGATTGCAATTTAATTATCCCCTTGATAAGAAAGTCTGCCCTGAAAGTCTTCAATTGTCAATTACCCAACAGATTCACCGGGAAAATACAAAAAACCTAACAAACTTTCGGATTTACCAGTGGAGATAATTCAGCAGCACGAATTCGTGCGTTTGGCCGCAAGAGAGGAGCGCATCAGCCGAAACCCGGAAGCTGTATGGGGTGGGACAACAGCAGAGGGTTGAATAGCGTCGAATAGTGCTCTGCATGTATATAGAATGCGAAAGGGATGAGGGGTTCTTTAACATGCATTGTGTGAATCAGCAAAAGCAATGTTGAGGTGTTCGAGCACTCTCGCATGCAAATCTGAGGCGACGCCCGCCGTGCGCATCTTCCCTATATATTCTGCAATTACACACACACACTGCCTCGGTCTACTTGGTCCACGCAGCTATACATTTATGCTTGCGACGTAATATTGAACATGCCACGTACCAGTCTGTTTCCTTATATTCATACACATATCAGGATAATATTTCTCTCGCGCTCATGCAACCGCAGTGGAAAATCTCCGCCTGCATTTTATGTCTCAATATGGCCGGTGGAAAAAATATTTTACATCTTTTCATCAGTCTGCTGAACCTACAAAAGCTCCACTGAACCTCAGCAATCCATCAATCGCATCTAAAAATGTTCATTAATCAATAAAAAAAAAACGAAAACTGTTAGATATTTAGGTAATTAATTTGGGAATTACACGGAAAATTAATTAGTTTATTTGACAACGTCTTGACACAACGAAAGTTAACAAGAGAATGAAAAGAATAAAATAAAACATTAATAAAATGACAATCTAATTAAAAGGAACATCAAAACATGTGAACTCTAACTGGTGTATGTATTGACCTCCAATAAAAACGAAAAATCCAACGATTTTTGCTTGCGCGAAAATTAAATAAAACATAATATAAACTTAATATATTGAAATAATAGTTTAGATCCTTTGATCTATAATTAAACATATCTAAAATAGTTTATTGTTGATATTTAAACAACGAAAAAATTTTTTTAATGTCATACTAACGTAGTTTATCACTGTCAAGTATAGAAAAACCCTTTAAATGTCAGCCAAAATGAGTCGATAAATTGTTGGAAAATATCGTAAACTGAAATAAATTTTTTTCTTAAAAAATCAGAGATTTTATTCAATTGATTTTTAAATATTTGAAAAAATTTTATATATGTATTAGGCATCACCTGCTTTGCTATGGGTGAAAGGCTTATTTTATGGCCGGTCGGTGATCTTTGCAATGATGCCAAGGGGTTGCAAATTTTTTTCAGTGCTTTCCAAACTCTAAAGTAAGTCTACAAAAAGTCTCATGAAAAACCAAGCCTCGAAACCATATATTCCATAATTATTTCTTATCAAATTCATGGATTTTCGGGTTTAGAGGGTAGCCAGTGATTTTTAAAATTACGCCAAGGGGTCGCAAAATTTTTTTGGTCCTTTTTAAACTCTAAAATAACTTTCTAAAAAGTTTCACAGAGTAGCAAAGCCCTAAACCACAAATTGCATAATTATTTTCCGTTAAACCTCGAAAATACTGGATTTATATATAGAGGGTGGCCAAAATTCTTTTTAAAAAAATATCTTCAACGAAACTCTATCAAATTCTGCGTGCAAATAGATAGCATATATTCCATCCAATTATGAATAAAACAGTTTATGATTTTAATATTTATACGTTAGAAAAAAAAAATGATTTTGCTGAATTTTCTAAGATTTCGAGGTAATAACAAGTTCTAATTATAAATTAATGAATATTATGATGAATTTTGGCCTTAGAGAATTTCCCTTGGTGAAAATAATGGAGAAAAACATTATTATGCAGCGACATAGATAGATAGAATTGGCACTGTGCAATTTTAGGACAGCACTGGGGTACAAGCATGTGTCTGAGCTAGTCCTCTGCGCGTTGCAGATGTCGACAGTGGCGCCGGGCACACGGGGTGTAACGATTGGCGACGAATAACAAGCATCCCGATGGGCATCCGGCGCGTTCAGTGGGCACTGGCCCCCGGAAATTTATAGGGAAACGAGAAACTCGCCCAAGGTTCTCAATGTCTTCCTGCTTCGCGTGGAGCATCGGAGAGCTGAGCAAGTAGTTATATTGACCCCACATCAGCACCGCCTACATTTCTCGTCGTTGAGGCTCCTAATTCCATCGTACCTTTAGTGCGCACTGCAGAGCCGTCATTAATAAATGTCAGTGTCTTATCAGCGCTGAATTATTATCTCTATTGAATCATACCCCCCCAACTGCTGTTTAATGGCTTACGCCGATGTACAGAATTACATGAGCGGTCATTTACTTGACCCTCTACTGAGATTTAATAAATTTATATAGGTATCTCGTGTTGAGATGAAATACTTGGTCGATTAAAAAATTTTCCCCTTGGTTTTATCGTCGTCGGCGTATTTTTTTCTTCTTCCGCGCTTTGTTGTTTGTTTCAAATTAGGAAGATGGGAAATAAATGTTTATTTAAAGTTGTTGCGCTTTGCATTGGAATGGAAGTTTTTAATTTTAGTCGGAAATATCCCCAGTAGAATTTCATTTAGGCAACACGATGGAAATATAACGATGCTGAAAAGACTATTTCTTTTTCGCGCTTTCCCTCACTTGTGTTTCACCCTCGTCTACCGTGCTGCAAAAAATCTCAATAAAAGTTTGATGCATTTCTACATTTATTTCCCTTAATATTACCGGCACAGAGATCTCTTTAGAAAAAAAAAAAGATTGATTATATGAAAGTAATTCAAGGGAAATTATATTTTACAAAAATGTTTGACATGGTCAATATTTTAATTTCATGTAAAATTCGTTATTCAATTTATTTCATTTAAACATCATTTTTGCACGCAATATTAATATAAAATAAATTAAAACAGCGTTGAGATGATTTTTTAATATTAAATTCGATATTTAATAAAAAAAACGTTAATTAAAACGATAATTAAATAAACAATTTTTCAAAACATGTCTAAACCTCAAATTATCGAATTTTCAGCCTTTTATATAACATTAAAAAAATTTTTAATCCTCAAATAATTAATTAATTAGCCTTGGAAATTTTTGTAAAAATTTATCAAACATCAAAATATTATTCTACCAACCTTAATAATTTTTTAAAATATTTTTTAGAATTTTTTAGAGTGATTCAAGTGTTGAAATATTACCGAATCGTTTGTGAAAATTTTTTGATATCCAACTAAACCACAAATTGTTAATAAATTAGTCTCAAAAGTGCTTTAAAAAAATTTTAAACCTGAATGTATCAATGAGAGATATATTTGAGAGGTTGAGAAATTTTTTTGATTGTCAATATGAGAGATAAATTTAGAAGCCAAAGTATAAAGCTAAAAAATTTGTTTGTCAACGTGAGTGAGCTTGGTGAAACCGATGACTCTCCGCAAGATGAATCATCTGAGAATCTGCAAGTAACTTGTTTGATATTATCACTGATGCTCGTATAGATATTTGCACGGGTGCTAGAGGGCTCTCGGTGCGCTACCTAGCATCAGAACGACGTTGGAGATCGATGAGTACCTAACGGAGCGGAACAATAAAAGCAACGAGGGAAAAAGGACTTGAGCATTCCAATTGAAGCAAACCTTCTCTCTAGCTCGTTCCCCTCTCTGCGCTTGGCCTCCACCACACCCTTTGCAGTATAGCTATGCTAGCTCTTTCGTTGCACGTTCGATTAGTCGGAATATTCATTAAGCGAATATACTCTCTCTCTCCCAGGAAAATTCCGAGCAACTTAGTTTTATTTCCCAATAAAACGCAGAAATTCCAATAGTGCCTGTATATTGAAAACAAACAAAAAATTATGAGAGTAAAATGCATATAACTTTTGCCATCTCAAAAATATAAAAACAAAAACAAAATTTTTCCCTTTCAATGAAAAAAAAAAAAATATATAAATATTTAATTTTAAGTGAAATTATAAAAAATTCTTTTATTAATCGCCACATAGTTCTATATCTGAAATCTCGCAAACGCCTTTAGCCATGAAATTCCACGAATCTTCTGAGTTGCAAACAAATGAAATTCACACAAGGTATGCAAAAAACTTCCTATAGTCCCGGGCGAAGATATTCGGAAAAAAAAAAAAACGAAGAAAAAAAATGTAATGCGTTAAAATAAAATGAAGAACTGTCACAAAGTTTGTCAGTGGACTCTACGGGCGAGTGGCACGTTGAATATCCGTGGTTGAAAACACATCTAGAGCACTTCTCTGGCATTCTGGATAAAGGGCGTGGCAGCTTTGGCCCACGTGCCTACCCAGCTTTTCCGCAGCATGGTATTCCTGATCCTGTGGATCATCGTATGGCTCGCTCGTGCTTGAGGGCCTGAAAATTCCACACATTCTCGCTTATTTTTCTGACACAAGGCTATACACCTTATACTTTTAAAAATAAAAAATTGACGTTCGGTTTTTTTCTTTCTATTCGCAACCGTGGCTTAGATCTGGAAATTAATTTGAAAATGATAAATAAACAAGTGAAAAATTTGAAAAATCTTTGGAATTTTGAAATATTTTTTTTTACGATAGTTTTAACGGCAAAAAAAAATTTTTTTTTCGTTGTTTCAAATGTTTTAGGGAGTAGTAAACATGCAAGTGTGATGAAAACGACTCTAAACACGGCCGTCAAAGCGCGAAAGATCAAGTTATATGATTTGCGGAAGTTACAGGGGCGTCTAAAAGGCACTCTCTGAGTAGCTAGATAGCTATGTAGATACAAGCCATAGCGCTGCTGCTTCGACATCGATCCAACCTTGTGGTTTGCACTGGGGAAAACTTTAATTCAACGCCAGAGCGACGGACACGACCCCCATACAGCGAAATACTCCGTCACTTTCATCAAGGCAACTTTGAAATTGGAAATTAATTTGATTATTAACGTTGAATATCGGTTTATCAAGCTACTAAATAATTTGTTTTAATTACTTTCCAATAATTTTACCTTTATACAATGTATAAAAAAAATCCTTTACACTGTTTTTAAATCACTCAACGTATATTTTTTTTTTTCCATTATGAAAAATTAAACTCTATTTCATATTTTCAAGTATTTTTAATCCTTACATTATTAATTAAAAAAAAAAATTTATCTATTTAAACAAAAAACTTGTAAAAATAGTCTGATGTTAGAGAAAAAAATTTTTTTTGCAACATATGCCTATAAAGCTGATTTTTTTCATTCTTAAGCCGCCACAAAGTGGCTGATTTTTTACGCTAATGTTAGCTGTCAAAAAATTTAACCACTCGATAACGGCAATGTTGACAGCGTGAAATTTGTATACTCTCGAGGAATATATTCGCAAAGACTCGTTTAATTGTAACACCTGCCATGGAAAAAATTTATAAAATAGGATATATTTTATTAATAAAAAAAATATATAAAAAATATATTTTTTCGAATAAAAATATTATAGAAATGTAAAAATATGTATCTAAGCATTAAATTTTGTATATTTTTTTTATTTTTGATTTTTTGTATTAAGCCTTATATTTGAAAATAAACAAATTATATATTAAATTAATATAAATATATTTTTTATGAGTATTTCGGCGAAAAGTTAAATAATAAAAATATAAAAATCATGTAAATTAGATATATATTTTGATATTTTCATTATATTTTTTAGATATATATTTTTTGTTATTAATACTTGCCTTCAGCTCGTGTACAACCCTCAAAGTCATCCTACGAATTATTTCGTCCTTCGTAACAAACTTACTGTCAAAATATTGCCGCTTTTATGTGTTCGCCACAAAATATACTATTATTTGTTGATTTTTTGATGACTACATGTGAAACTAGGCAATTCTACGATTAATTTTGTAAAATCCATTCTTTGAAGTTTTACTTTCGCATCACTACGAGTTTTTTGATCAGGTAGACTTACGTGAGAAGAGTTTGAAGGAGCTGACCAAAGAGACCATGGTTGAAATCAAAAGGGGTGAATGCAACCTCGCAAATGGCCCTAAGTAAACAAGCCTTGCCACCAAGTCCATAGACATTTGCAATGCTTTCCAATACCTTGTAAATAGTCCATCGAGTCTTTCCACTATTTCTCTTAAAGTAGATTCCGGACTCGGTAAAGTCCGTTGAATTCGTAGGCAGACTGTAGAGAAATTTAGTGAATGCTCCGACGATTACACTCTCACGATCCAGCTGTAGGGGCGTGCCTAGACCGAAAATGAGCTGAAAAAGTGACGAAGAGTAAAGTAAAAATCTCGTGAAATACATGAAGGAAGTAAAAGAAAAAAAGCCAATGAACATAATTAGAGAGGAAGTAAATTGTCTTGAGACGTGGATCGCAGTTTGGTCGCGACTAACCCTCAACAGACTCTGATTAAACCAAAGATATATGACTGATCTGCCACTGTAAATGGAGCATTGAATGAATGGAGAGATGCAAGCTCACGATGGGTTTTATCGTTTCTCCAATGTAGTCCGGCAATATTAATCTGATGTATTAATTATCTCGGATCAATTATTCCTATTAATGGTGCAGAAATCTAATTGATTGATGATAATGGAAAATTCCAGCACAACTAATATGTATATGATGAGCAATATTAATTGAATGCATACTTCATCATCAATTATATCCTCATAATCTCAAGAAGATAATTTTTTAATTTATTATTAATTTTTATAAGCCAGGAAGATTTCATGTTGCAAATTATGTTCATCAATCAACAAATACTCCGCCAGCTATGAATATATTCTATAAATTCGCTCTATTAGTTAGTTAAATATTAAAAAAAAAAAAAAAAACAACAACAACAACAACAACAAAAAGTGATAAAAAAAACTTTGGAAATTTGGAATTTTTCGGTTTTTCTCTGATAACTCTATAAATAAGCAAAATATCAAAAAATATATATATTACAGAAATTAAATTATTCAAAATAAAATTTTCTACAAAAAATATTATTAACATTTTTTTTATCTACCATATTTTTTGAGATATTACAGTTTTTTGAAAATTTTTATTTTTCAAAATATCTCAAAAATGAAGAAAAATATGAAAAAAGTTTATCTCAAGTTTTTTATAGGAAATTAAATTTCCCATCATTGATTTCTCTTAATATTTTTTGTTATCTCAATTAGTAATTGAGTTATCGTTAAAAATCCAAAAAAAATCACGAAAACAGTGATATTTCTCTTTGAAAAGTTTAGAAAGAAAAAATAAAACATTTTTTTTCGTCATCAAACATAAGAAAACTCTTTGTTTCAATTGATTCTACTTAAAAACAGTAAATAACCAATTTTAACGAATATAAGAAAATAATTATTACGAAAAAATAAAATTTTGTAGAAAAAAAATTTAAAAATGATTATAATACCCAACTGTAAATAAATCAACGGATTTACAATAAGGACTAAATCAAAAAATGTTGTATAAACTCACAAGTAAATCAGAAGCCTTTGGATAAACTAAAGTTCGAGAAGCCCTTGACAGAAGTTTGACTTGATGTTTGCCCTGCAGATTTGCCCGATCATTGCAAAGACTTTGATGGAACACACAGACGAAAAATGCCAGGGAAATAGTGTTGAATGGCAGCATGTCCATGAATGTCTATAGGAAGAAAAAAAATTAAATTAACATAAAATAGAGATAAATGAAGATAAAAGGACTTTTACTATGTAACTCACTCTACTTTGTGCTGATGAGGCTTCAGAGCGTAAAAAGTAAATACATGTAACGCTACTACTATGCGTCACAGAGAAGTCAGCTTCGTAAATCAAGACCTCGGCTGTCGCCATCGTGGCAAACTGAATTATTTCGGTCCGTTAGATCATTCGCGTCTACCTCACTCTCGCTGAACAAACGTCGAGTTGGCGCGTCAACGAGGTACGAATACACACTCTTCTTCCCGGAGAACTCGATTAACGACTGGAGAACGTGTGCAGGCTCAACATATATATATATTTCTCCGAAGACGTCGATTCATCTCAACGTCGCGCCGGGATTTTCCGAATAATCGATCATTTCCTCATTTTATTTGCCGTCGTTTATGACTGACGAAACCTGAAAAACGATAAAAAAAACCAATCGAAACTTTACCTCAAGGACTTCTCAAATGTTTTGTATATTATTTTTTAAACGACGCGATTATTAACTGTTAATATTTTCAAGCCAGAAAAATTCGAGTTTGATTGATAATAGAAAAAAATTGCGTAATAAAGCCACTTTTACTCAAGAAATAAATTATTTAAATTTGCATGAACATTCAAATAAGTAAAAATATCTGGAAAAAATTTTTTTTTTTCAGTTTATACGGCCAATGCTTAAAGATATATAAGGCACCACAAAAAAAAACTTACACGCCAGTACAACCGTGAGAGGTGTAAAATGTTTTTACACACACTTTGAAAAAATTTTTTTTTTCTTTCGCTTTGGCTCACATTATTTTACAACTCTTGAAAAATAGTTTTGGCTAATGCTCAACCTACATAAATGAAATTTACTCGAAAATATCTATTTCAAAGTTGGCAGGCTAGTTTTATTTAAAAACTATTTGTCTGATTTTATTTGGAAAAAAAAAATTTTTTCAGAAGCCTAAACGATTTGATTAAAAAATTAAAGATTTCCTTCAACAAATTGGATGGAAATTTTTTAAGAAATTGTTTGTTTGTTTGTTTGTTTTTTTTTTTTTTTGAACAGCAGTCCGACATTTTGAGAATGATAAAAAAACTTTTTTTTTAACACTTTTGATTAAGATGTACATGCTTAAATCAGTCTCGGTAAAAATTTATCTATATTTAATATCCAAATGGAATATACTAATTTACATCTAATAAAAAATTTTCCATATTTTATCCTGTTCTAAGAGCCCTCTAAAAAATTCAACCCAATAAAACCATTTTTAGAGGTCGCTCACAAATTTTTAAATCTGCAAAAATGGTCAAAATTTAACTATCAACATTAAAACATTGCATGTATTCATTTTCTTTATTCTGTGAGGTATTTCACGTCAAAGAAAAATAAAGTCTTATAATATTATCATTCGAAATGAATGCAGTTGAAAACTTTTAAAATACACATAAGTGATCCCTAAAATTAACATTTTAAACTTAAACTTTCTAGAACTTATTTATATTACATGTAAAAAAATTTTCTATAGCGAAAACATGAAAAAAAAAAAATTTCTACAAACACTTTTTAACCTTTTTTGCAGATTTCAAAATTCGTGAGCGACCTCTAAAAATGCTTGTATCGAGCCAATTGTTTTTAGAATATTATAAACCATGTTTTCTTGATACGAGACCCGAAAAACAAAAATAGTTATTTTTTTTTCGGCTAATAGATAGATACATTTTATATGTAGAAAAGAGGAGATACAGCAGTAGAAACAGACAAAATCCCCACTTTTTTATGATCAGACTACGTTTTAATAGTTTTTATCAAAAAATACATTTTCAAAATTATTTTATGCCAATTAAATTATTAATAAATTTTTTATTTCAGTATTTTAGTTTAAATATAGTCTAAAATGAATGAATTAACCATTTACTCAAGTGTTCTCTCATTAACACACTATAAAAAATAAAATTTCCACAGTGCATGTACAAATGCACTACTGAATTCAACATTAAACGAAACTTTTGTGATGACACGAGAAAATGAAAGTTTCATGGGAGAGTAGAAATGATTTCCGAATCTCAGCTGCAAAGGTACTAACTTGTTCCACGTCGACTGTAATATAGCACTCGTCGTCAGATCAGTTAAACAGTTGCCACAGAATAGAAATCAGCCTGGAATTGAATTACAATCCACGTACGACGTAATAAAACTTACTTTCTATCAACTTATATCTACTTTTTAGTACATGGAACAGATGAAAAAAACCATTCCAGAGTATAAACGCCAATCAGGATGTTGCTAAAGTAAGAACTCGAGTACTTCAAGTCTAAACTCATCAGTAGATATATTTTTTGCTTTAAAAAAAAGAAAGAAAAAAAATATACATCTCGATTACCGTCTAGAAAAAAAAACCAAACCTCTAAATATTCACTTGAAAATAAAGTCCAATTACTGGAAATTAAATTAAATCAACTGATAAAGTGTGCTAATCTGGCATAGATTAAAATTTTTTTTTTTTTTCACCATTTTATTTTGTCGCTGGCTTTGCTTTTCGTGCTGCTAATAAATTTAAAACCGCTTGATATTTCCCCTCTGTGTGTAAACGTTCGTGCGCACCTGTTATCGAACGACAAAAATGCCAATAACATCCGATAACTGCTTCACGTTCTGCTATACCAATGCGGTGGTCTCTCCACGCGCGTTCTGACTCTTTGTTTCGTACTTTTCTTTCCTACCACAAACTCTTTTTCATATGCCCCCAACAGTATAATGCGTTTTTTTTTTATATAAATATATTTCTGCAATTTCCAGTGCCAATTGGGTGGACGTAAAAGTCGCTATTGTCGTCTAGACAAAGGAAAAAAAATTGAAAAGACATTTTTTTATCAAATTTAAAATTTTATAAATTATACCACGTTAATATAGAACCGAAAGGTCGTGTGACCTAAAAAAAACATATAAAAAACTAAAAAAATCTGAATTTTAACACGACCGATAAAAATTGAAAAAAAAAAAATTTTTAAGAAATTTTTTTAAAGATACGTTTTCGTAATTTTTTTTAGTTTTTTAGCAATAATTCGGTAAATAAGGCGAATATCGAAAAATATCATTAAATCTAAATGATTAAAAATATAATTTCTGACAAATAATGTTAAATAGATTTTTTTTATATCTCTCTTAGTTTTTTAGATAATACTGATTTTTTGAAATTTTTATTTTTCAAAATATCTCGAAAATGAGGAAAAATATTAACAAAGTTTATTCAACATTTTTTATGGGAAATTAAATTTCCTATTATTTACTTTATATAATATTTTTCAATATCTCGCTTAGTTATTGAGTTATCGGCAAAAAACCAACAAAAAAAAAGCGAAAACTGACAGATACCCCTTAGAAAATTTGCGAAAAAATAACATTCGATCGATTATCAATAATTGAATAGAAAAAGTGTGGTTTTTGATTATAGGGTAGAAAAAATAAAACGGCACAAGGCCTTTTTTCCGTATTACAGTTCTACCAACAATTTATACTCGAAATTTTCCATTTTTTCAATGCTCAAGTTGCAGGACAACGTGTAAATTCTATTAATTCATAACTTCAGTAAAATAATCCAAAAGATTTTCATCACATTCGTGAAATATTTTCGAACAATCATGCGGATAAATTTTTCCTTTTTCTTCTGCCGCAAAATACTCTTGATCAGCAACATCTCGGTGTGGCTCGGAAGTAATGGACGGTCTGAAAATAAAAATCCAGCATGAATTACAGATGATAAAATTATTGACTAGAGAAAATGCCATCTAGAAAATTGGCTGGGCGATACTTGTGAGTGAAAGCCCTCTGCAGAAGATTCTTTAATGTATAGAACACATTTAACTAAGTATATATGGAATCCATTACGTGAGTAGAACGTGAAGAAGTTGAGCGACAATTCCGTGGGATCGGCGAAAAGGCACCGCTGCTGCCTCGCAAATCACTCTTAAGAGGCAGGTCCGTCCTGAGCTGAGACTTGACTCAATCATCCGGTATATATCCCAGCGCGAGATGAATCCGCCTGGAACGCAGAGATGAACTCTTAGAGCTTGGAGAATTAATGAATAACAATGGGCCGCGCAGTTGGAGTACGAGAAGAGGGCCCCCCGATTAACGGAAATGGATGTGCTGCATGAACGAAAGCCAACGTGAAAGCTACAGTTTTTTTCCTGTCCTTTGTCTAGCTCACTTCACATCAGAGCGATACGCAGCTGGAAAAACGAGCAAAAAATAAGCCATTAATATGTAAAGTTCTCTGGGATTCGTGCTTTATTAGGCCATTTTCACCCTCACAACCACTTTTACCCCATTTTCTTTGCGTATCACAACCGTAGAAAAATCTCAAACTCTGACAAATCGAATTTTCATCTTTTTTTCTTTCTTTTCTCATCGATACCAACTATAAAAATCGATATTTCCATAGAGATATATTTGTTTTTCAAACTAAAAACTCGAAAGTGCTTTAGAAATTTTAGAATTTTTTTTTTTTACATAAAATTTTTGAATTTTAATGCGAATTTGAAGATAGAAAATAATTTTAACGAATTAAAATTCTTTTTACTTTTTAAAATTTTATATGTCCTACTTTTTTTTATTTAGTTGTAATCGATAATTGATTTTTATTTTTTAAGAGCGTCCGAAATTTTTTTTTTTTTGGCGTGGACTCGATTACGGTAGTAATTTTTTTATAAAAACACTTGGAATTCATCATAATCTGTTTTGTGTAATTATTTCACCAATAATTTATATAATTAAAATATATTTTTATATCAAAATTCCGTTTTTTTATGTTTTTTTTTTTTATAATTCCACTATAAAAATAAGACATTTTGTAAATATTTTTAATATAACAAAAATGTAAATTTTCTATCGAGGATTTTCTGAATTATCAGCAAAAACTACCGCAATATATATACAATGCCTTTTGCCTATATTCAATTTAACTCATATTTTAAAAATAACTAATAAACTTTTTATAACAATAAACAAAAAGATTGTGCTCTACAATTTTACCACGTATTTTTAATGTATAATTTTTTTTCCATTCAAAAATGTTGCATAAAAATCTACCGAGTAAAATTTTATCATTAACTTCAAAATGTCGACTTTTCACAATTTTTTTTTCTTACTTTCCTCAGCGGCAGACCTACGTCTGCGAAGCACGGGATCCAAAGGTTTCTTGGGCCGAGTCGGAGCACGATTGATCGATCTTTCGTAGGGAACATAAGACTGTGTCAGGTACGAGGCGTTGTAGGGCAAGACGTAATTGAATTTCATTACGTATCCGACGATCGTACTGACGTCAACCTCCATCGGCAACCCCAAGCCAACTATAAACTAGAGAAAGCACCGGAGATAAATAAATGACAGTCAATACGTTAGAGCTTAGTTTTCAAGTCACTCGGAAATTAAATTTCCCAATTTAATACCATCAGAAAGTTTTCTCACCTGAAGTTTAGTCGATGCCCAAGTGCTCGGCGTTGGAAACACCAAATAGCGCTCATGGCGCTCTGCATTTATTAGAGTCCAGCCATCGAGGACAACAAAGAGGAGAAAAATTCGACGATGAATAAAGTATTGAGCAATTGAGAAATCCATTTTCGGTCACGCGTCGTCTGGCTTGCTAATGGAATCGTACAGATCTTCCTGGCTCTAACTCTCCGGCTTGGCTACTGATGACTTACTCGAGGGAGCTGATGGTAAACCGACTAATCACTCGGCTCCCTCCGGTGTCCTAATTAGCAGCCAGACTTCGACGACGCACCGCGAAGAGACTGCATGACTTTGACAAAAGTTTACAAGCCAGTCAGATTAAGTGTATTTAACATCCGCCAATTATTTCCACCCTCCTGTCACTTATTCTATCTTGGAAAAAAACTATAAATTATTTAACCAATTTTATTCGCATGTTTCGCTTGAAAATGTTGCGAGAAAATCTCGTAATCATGCGCGTCTAACCGAGCAGAATATCTCTCAATGTCTTAATTAGTATATTGTTCACCAAGGGAGCAAAATAGGTCATTTCGACTGTGTGAAGTTGGCAACACATGCCGGAAGCAAAGTTCCCTTTAGATAAAAAAAAAAAAACTGCTTAAAATTTACATTTAAAATACATAAAAAATAGCACATTGTTCACCAAGGGAGGAAAAGAGGTCATTTCGACGATGAAAAGTTTACTGCCCGAGCCAAAGGCGAGGACAGGAATTCACGGTCAAAATAACCTCTTTTGCATCCCGGAATAAACATACTATTTTTCGTCGTAGCGGGAGCAAAAACCCCATTTACTCCCGGTATGACGAAAAATTTTTTTTCATCACACCTTGTTCGAAAGTGGATAATGAAAAATAATATACATACCACGTAAAAAAGAATGGCTTAGACTGCGTGTTTGCCGCATTTATTTTACCGCCCGCGATGCGTAATGTACTATTCCAAGCATTAAATAATAGATCAGTACACCTGTAAAGGCTTTCAAAAGTTCTCAAGCAGTATTTAAAAATTTGACAATAGATCTTGGACAGTGAACAAGCAAAATTGTTGATTCAGTGAAGCAGAAATACTGGGAATTGATTTGATATGTTGACAAGATTATTTTTATTCAGGTTTCAATTGTCTGGAAATTCTCTGGTATAAGGTTTTTTTTTTTTTTATTAAAGTCAAGTCTATTATTGCGGTGTCCTGAATACTCGCAATTGCCATTTGTCATCTGTCGATCTCAATCGCCGAATGAAATACATTGCGAAACTTTGTAATATATTTATATTGGCAGGAGACACTTTTTCCCTGTGCCCTATCTCACATTACGCGCTTGGTGTGTTCCGAAAATTGGCCCAGGAAGTTTAACAAGCTCTACGAAAGTCAAAGTGTTATGGGACACAACTTCGATCTCGCCCCATGCATTTACAATTGATGGAACAGCATCTCAAGGGGACATTTATCATATTTAGATGAGATTTAAACTGTTGGCCGTGAGAATACCGTGTTTTACTGTGCAAAGACACAAGCGAATTGGCAAAAAGGTTAAGTACTTAGTTTTAGAATAGTGGAAAGAAGTTGAGAGGGCTATGTTTGCACTCGGGAAAGGCTCCCGCGCAGTCTCGACCATCCGAAAATTTTCCAATTAATTCAGCCGCGTAGTACTCGTGATCCGCGTGCTCCTGCACTTGCTCCATCGTGCTGGAAGGCTTAAGGAGAGCAGTCAGTAGCTCCCCAAGGAGTCCGTGTGTTTGGCTAAATGGTACTTCAGCTGCTTCGCATACTGCACGAAGCAGACACGCCCTTCCGCAACCTAGACCATCTAGTGCAGACTCTAAAAGACGGTACAGATCCCATCTGGACATTGGTTCGTGCTCTTTTTTGCTAGAGTTATCACTTTTCTTGATATCGCGTTTTTTATATTGCTTCTGCACTTCAGTAAAGTCCGTTGAGTTGAAGGGCAGGTTATAATTACACTTCAGTACGTATCCAAGGGTCATTGAGACTTCACCTTCCATTGGAAGACCCAAGCCAAAAAGAACCTTTAGAAAAAATATATATATCGATAATACAATTAAAAAAAAAACAAAAAGTGTGATTAGGAGCAGTTAATTTTTATAGTAGATTGGCGAAAAAAAAACGGACTATTTTTTGTTTTTCGAGTCTGATATCAAAGAATCTTAATTTATTATGTTTTTAAAGCCCTCTAAAAAATTCAGCCCGATACAAGCATTTTTAGAGGTCGCTTACAAATTTTGAAATTTTCAAAAATGGTCAAAATATAATTATAAACCATTTTTTCTTTTTTTCGCACCATCGCTTTTGTTACTATCAGATGACCCCTAAAATTATTTATTAAATTCGAATTCGAATGCAAAAATACAGCTGACGATGCATTCCGGATTTCCCCAAAGCCAAAAGCTTTGGTTTCCAAAAACTTCTCTTCAGCAAACTCGTAGCTTTCGCCACGTGGAAGAATTTTACTGCCTTCCACATAAAAATTGTTAATGAAATAATTATAAAAAGTCCGGCTTTTTACATTTCCAGTAGCCATTCTCTTGACTCAATCTTTCAAGTAAGGTTTTAGAGATTATTTTATTAAATTTGAAGCCTTGCACCGGTTCATCCACTCGCTTTTCAAATATAAATAAACTAGTGCTGAAATTAATCCTTATTAGTTTATCAAAAGAATTATTTCAGCTAAAATCGAGCCTTTTTCGATCATTTTATCGATTTTACTTATTTTAAATCGTTCAATTATTCAATACTAAATTATTTTTCTGAATTATTCAATCATTATTTCAGTACCGTCATCTTTTTTTATCTATTTCTTTGTTTTTTTTTTTTTATTATAAACCGTTTAAAAATTGCTAAATTAAACTTTAAATTTTTATAATTTTTTTATCAGGTTTATAGACACCTCCAAAAATCGAGAAATTAAATAATTTCTGGCAATTGAGCCAAATAATCACAGATTATAATTTTGTTTTTTTTTTTTTTATGAATTTAAAAAGTGAAAATATTTTTTATATTAAATTTATTACATTAGCATAGACGAATGATGAATACCTGAACTTTAGTCTCACTGTCAAGTGGATTGGGGAAGAGCAAGTACCTTTTTCTCCTCAGTAGATCCTTGATGTCATGATTTATTTGCTCAAGCACCCTTGAGTACACGAACGGTGATATAAATAAATAAAACATAATATACCATATCATGCAGACTGTATGAGACGCCATGATTGATTGATTTCGACTGTTATATAGTTGAAGAATCTTTTTTACGACTGAAACACCGAATGATTATGACCGAAACTTTTTTTTTCGTGTGCTCAAGTACTTAACGCGCCCACACCGTTACAGAATGTGAGTTGAAAATGTATATTTCAGTCTCTTGCTCAACGGAAACAAGGATGTTGAACCTGTAAGTGAAAAAAAAAAAAAATTATTTTTACTCTATCTAAGTATTTAAATAATTAAACAAAAATTAAATCTCATTATTTTATCAAATTTACAGCGATTTTTAATTATTATTTTAAAGAAATTTTATCTTAGATCATTGTGTTATTTGGTTGTTCACAGTTTTTTGTATAATGAAAACCAATTTAATCAGATTTTCCCATCGTCGTATTGTGATTTGAGGGTGTTTACGCGATTAAGCACAGGGTCACATCAGATCCCCGGGTGGATTGGCCCACGGCTCTTTTCAGGAGTTCACGGAATAAGTAGATAAGCCGCTGATAGCCAAACCGAGGGTTTAGGTTGGCCTCGAAAACCGCAGACGTTTTGCCGGGGAATTTCACTAGCTAACGTCACATGTCGATCCAATGACTTATAAGAACCATCCACAAAATCTCATCTATTCCTAAAACAAAAAAAAACCCACCATCAAAAAAAAAAAATAAATAAAAATAAAATCTTACAAAGACTTTTTTCACGCAAAAAATTAATAAAATTGAATTTGCCTTTTTTTCAGACAAAAAAAAAATTTAATACAATTTTTTTCGAGTGTTTACATATTTTTTTACCAAACTAGTATTAAATTTTATATTTTAAAACTATCAGAGAATTGAAAGATTTTTTTATTAAAAATAAAAATTCATCAATTGAAAGAGGAATAATATTAAAATCAATGTTCAGATTTATTTGGTCGTATGTAGCGACGCTATTATGTCTTATTGACGGTAATGGGGCTTCCGAAATGGCTGAAATCCTTCATCGCCCAATTCGAGCGCTGTCTTTCCCGGAAACCAGCACAATGGGTGTACGTATCAGATGCAAACTGATATAGTTGAATTTGTCAGTGAATATATATATTGAAAAATCTGGCTTCTATTACAGCTCTTCTTCGCATTGGCTGTTCCGCTACCAGACCCTCAGAAATCCGTTTCCGTCTCGTACTTCTTCGAGGCATCCTATGATCTACCACCAAACTCCACCATCTTCATGCCTGAAACCGAGAGAAAACGGGAGAAACGATCACTTAACAGAGCAACGATTTATCAGACTTTGGAGAATAAATTTCAGAGGTAATAAAAAATGAATTATTATTTCACTGAAAAAAAAACTCACGTATTTCCATGCCAGTTATTTTAGTATAAAAAATCTCAAAATATATTAATAAAAAAAAAAAAAAAAACACTTTTTACAAATAAAAAAAATACTTTCTATTTTTTTTTTCAAAAAAACAAAAAAAAAACGTAAAAAAAAAACTTTAATCTGTTAAAATAAATTTTTCACATTATTCTAAAATACCTAAATTCGCGATTGTTTTTTAAAATAATATTTTCGACAAAATCATTCGATTTTTGGATGGAAAATTTTTTCATTATCATTCACGGGGACACAGGGATAAATACAGATATAGTGAGGGATGAAAAAGCAAGGGAGCACAATGGATCGTAGCAGCAGGTGCCGATAACGAAAGAGATCAAACGAGATTTTTTTGTTCACGTGGATTTTTATTGCTCTCTTGTGTGTGCTTTTCGACAGTTGGCGATATGCAGGCCGAAGCTGTTTGCTGAGATCAATCTGTGAGGCATCGCAGTTTAACCTGGAGGACAATGGAGTTCTTGGTGACATTTTCAGCGTGATCTTCACGTGGGTACTTTAAAAAATGAATAATTCATACTAAAACCCAAAGGTTTTTCTCGGGGAAACTCGCGTTTATCAGTATTCCAGTGACATTACGTTGACATCTTGCAGACCGTCGACTTCACGACCAGAAAATCTGCCTGAGGACATTGTTGAAGCTGAGCTTGTCGGACAAAATGCTTCCTGCTCAAAATACTATGAAAACTGTCCCACGGGGCTCTTCGACTTGATTGGCATCCTCGTGTAAAATTTAAACGTCAACGAGTATAAGCTGCCATCACAGCCCACTCGTCCGATCAACGCGCTCAGCTATTCACATTGATTTAACTGTGAAAGGACTTTTCGAAAGCCTCTCACTCATCCGCTATTCGTTTTCACGACAAACAATATACTGTGACATGTCTGCACCATTATATTCCGATATACGTATACGTCTGTATCAACAGCCAGATATTCGTTTTGAGGGCAGTGATCAATCTGCAAAATTACGAGTGATGTATTGTTGTGACCATCCAACTAAAATTGTTAAATACATTGGAAATTTTTTTGGTTTTTCTTTTTACATTTCAATCGTCATCTGTTTATAGCTATAGCATACTCCTGTCATTTATAATTGATATACTCAAAGCACGCCATTTTGAATGGAAAAAAATCCAAACATGGCTCCAGTGGGAAAATAATATCTCCAACGCCCTAAAAAAAAAATTTTTCATCAGTAATACAGAATGAAACAAAAAAAAATACATGTTGAAACCATCGAGCACACCTCTTCTAGTTATTGGTATAAAAAGTTTGTCATTTATTTGTAAAATATAAGTCAAATCGATCAAAAATTTGTGAAAAATTTCAAAAAAAACAGCCTCGGTGATAAATATACAGATGATATGATGAATTTCAAGTGTTTGTAAAAATAATTGCGACCAAAATCGAGTCTACGTTAGAAAAAAAATTCGAACAGTAGTAAAAACTGAAAATAAATCATTGATTAAAATTAATTAAAAAAAAGTAGGACCTATAAAATTTTTTCAAAATGAATATTAAATAGAAAAAATAAGATTCACAACAAAAATGAACTCTATAAGTGCAATAATCACTTATTGAATTTTTTTCTATCAGAAATTCAATACGAAATAAAATGAAAAATTTGAAGAAAAAAAATTTGCTCATTATAATGAATAAAAATATCGGAAAATTCTGTTTTAAAATTTTTTTTTTCTGCTTTTTAAATACTCAATATTGCTGACAAAATAGGAGATTCACATTTATTCTCATCTTAAAAAAACTTTGATAAAAAAAAAACGAAAAATTTTTCATAGAGAAACAACAAACTATTGAAAAAGTGGATTTTCTTCTGGTTGAAAATAAAACTATAAAACAAATTGACCCATTGGCTATAAAATTAATCCACATTATTGAACGCAGTAAATCAAATTTAGAGCAAGTATATATATGCGTAAATCAGTAATAAATCATAAAATAGGAGAGAAAGCATTTCCAAGTCCTCCCGAAAAATGTAGGATCGAGTGAGGTAGTAGAGGGCGAAGCTTTCTCGCTGTCTGACGTTAAGAAGTTGAGGGTGTCTTGTTGGGTTTGGCCAACGACTGCCGA
This sequence comes from Macrocentrus cingulum, assembly GCA_002156465.1. Lineage (NCBI taxonomy): Eukaryota > Metazoa > Arthropoda > Insecta > Hymenoptera > Braconidae > Macrocentrus > Macrocentrus cingulum. Next base: position 49,013 of record MVJL01011386.1, on the reverse strand, counting down.
GATTGTCGGAGTAAATCAAAGTCCGCGTGAGCAGAGCGCGAGGTCTTTTACTCGCGTACACACTCACACAGGCCAAACACAATACGATGACAGGAAGAGTTGTCTGGCTCGTTGAATTATTCCGCAGAACGCGCCGCAGGCAGATCTTATATGCGACGAGCACATGGTCTGCACTCTCATCAAGCAATATTCTCACACGATGGTTGATGTTATGTAGTCGTAAATCGAAACAGGACAAAAGGGGTAGGTTGTTGCACAGTGATCCGCGGCCTCGGCTTCAATGTACTCGTCCGACAGGTTCTCAGCAATCGAGGAAGATGGCCTGTGAAATAGTCACATCGCAATTTACGCTCTGAGGCACACGTAGATGACCTGCTGCGCGTAGCCAAGCTTGTAATCAAATAACTAAATCGATGTGACCAACTACAGGCAGAGAAAGCTGACTGTAACAGGCCAATACCCCCTTGCAAGCCATGCCATGACCCTTGGAGAAATTTCCCCGACCGAATTGTGATGTTGAAATCGATTTATGCAGCCATTTGCATGCTACTTATTATCAAATATCCCGCTCGTTTCTCCCCAATCTAAATCATTCGTCTACTTTTTCCCTTGCTATTTGAATAACTTAAAATTTTTATCAAATTTTCGAGTCAATGAAAACGATATTTTACACGCGCTAGTAATTCACTTGCATAATTTACTTTTTTTTATTTTTTATCCCAGATAATATTTTTCTAATTTACAATTCTATTCAAACAAATCAAATAACGTTCAATAAATCTATGAAAAAAATTCTTTAAGATCTAACTATTAAAGTTAAATTTAACAAATTTTTACGTTTGTGAGATATTAATTTGCTATAGATGAAAAAAAATTTTTTTTTTACTTAAAAAAATATTTCGAGTTATACAGGGTGTTATATAGGGAGGTAAAATTTGTTTTTTTTTTTTTGGACCAGTAGATTTTGAGATACTTAATTTTAAATATGATTAATTAGTGTTAATTCTTGTTTTCAGATTCACCCCTTTTTACAGAAACGAAATAAGTAAAAACAAAAAACGAAGCTAAAATCACAGCATTCATTCATGAGTGTATTTTTGAGGACTTTTGAGCACGATTTTTAAAAGCACACTGAGCAGGACTAGTTGAAGGACTACAACGAGGATTTTCGGAAGGATATTGATCAGGACTTTGAGAAGGATTACCAAAAAGAGTTTGAAAAATCTCTTTGAGGTCTTTCTGGAAGTCCTTCCCGTAGGCCTCCTCAGTGTCCTTATCAATATCCGTCTGAAAGTCCTCCATGTAGTAACGTCCTTCTAAAAATTTTTCAGGAAGTCGTTCCTCAAAAGAGTTTTCTAAAAAAGCCAAAAGTACTTTTAAAAATCTCGATCTCTGAACTTTGTTAAAAAACTAAATATGATCCATTCACTTTTTTGTTTAAACTTATTCTATTAAAGTAAAAAAAATTGACTTCCCAACTTTCCATTTGAAATCGCATTCTACATAGAACCACGTGTATTCCGAATGCATCTTTTTTGAGACGCCCAATATTTCAAAGATTGGATAGAATGGCAAAAAAGCTTATATGCTGATAACGAAAACTTACGTGAATAATATTCGCAGTAAATCGCCGACAAGTCCATTGTGCGGATGCAGTGACCACTGCGACGTCTCGCAGATAGACCTGAGAATACACGATCGACCAGGAAGCCCCAACCTGTGAACAGGTACAGAAGAAAAAGAGGGAAAATCATCAATCATAGTGATGAGTACACAGTAAAAAAGTGCGAGTGAGTGAGAGCAAGAGAAGGAGACAGCGTCGTCGAGAGACAAATGAGAGTTTTCAGGTACGTGACAGGAAAACGGAAGTGTCTCGCTATTTATCCCACGCACGGACACGTTCTTTCTATCCCATGTCCGTCGTTTTCCTCCCTTCATTCCACAGCGCGATACCACATCGTTCGAAGGAGTTGACGAATGATGAAGAAATTGGATTAGGGTTCCTCGAGTTCCTTTCCACATCTCTTTTTTTACTTAATTTTTATCCGCTCTTGAGAGTCTCCATTCTGACAAACTAAACATGATAAAACGAACTCTCTAAACGCGACATATTAATTGAAAAATTTTGGTTTTAATAACCGAATTCAAAGAGCAATACGCGTTACCATTAAAAATTTAATAAAAAAAATATATTATTCAACGTAGGGGATGTAGGTGAACTGTTAAATACGGTGAAATGAAATTTTTCTCATTTTAAAGAAAACATTTGTCAATGTCGCGTCGAAAATTGAGCCCTCTAATCTGAGATTCACTCTTCCACTCTCCTCGTCTATCCACTGATGTGAACGACCATAATTCCTTTATCCGAGAGTACATCCGCGCACCCGACGCCCTCAGCGCGTCCTCAAGTTCTAAGCATTTCGATCGCGTAATCCCGTCGCTCCAGGCTTGAATAAGATTAACGCTAACAGGTTCTCATTACATTACATTGACCGTCAGACATTCATTAGTCCTTTGTTTGAAGTAGTTTGAAATAAGGTTTATACGCGGTTTATGCACAATGTGTCGCGTGTGTAAGTATACATGAAAAGTTGTGCTAATTCAATTTTAAATTTTGTCACCAAATTTTCATTTCTTTGTTGTGAAATATTTTTTTAACACAGTGATTACCTTATAAAAAAAATCCATTGTAACGAAAATTTAAGCTACGATTAAAATGTGACGCAATATCAATATATTTTCACGGAATTTTATTATATAATATTTCTCACGTACATTCTGAATTTTAATCAAATTTTTTAAATTGGTTTTTTCTGGAGCAGTTCCACCGGATGTGAAATTGCTTTGCTACTTGAAAAAGTCTAAAAATCACTATAAAACTGTTCAACACTATGCAAAGCATAGTTATGTCATCTAGCGTGTGGATCATGCATTGTCAATCTAATTATTTAAATCTAAGAAAAATCGTTTTCAGATATTTTTTTCATTGTGTTTTTTTTTCGAAGAAAAGTAAGTCGATAAACGGTTGGTTGTAACGTATGTTGAGAATCGAGTTAAAGCGATTTTTTTAGAGAGAAAAATCCTCTTTTTTCTCAGATGGAATAATGTTTCCGGTGACTATCAACCTGAAATCACATTAATCTCAAAGTTCCCCCAATTCTTTTCATGAGAGATTCATCGAATGGCGGGCAAAGCATTGATCCTTGCTTGCCGCATCGCGTTTCCTTCGGCGCGTTCGTTTGGTCTAATTCTCAATCCGATTGCATCCTATATACCTCGGCTTTCTCCGCACAATTCTACTCGTCTAACGTAGCAGGATTAAGACGAATAGAGATATTTACCGAGATCTCAAGCGAAAATCCAATCTTCAGTGCAATACAAAGCCATTTACGTCAGTAGAAATGTCCCGTTATGATCAGACATAGAAACCAATGGTGTCTACAAACGCTATGCGGTATAATTCGATGATTCCGTACTTGATAAATCGTTTAGAAATTGTACTAACGCTTCAAACTTGGATTGCAGCATGGAGTAAAGGTTTTTCCGCGTCAAATATTGGAAATTTTTTGCTCTTTCCTTCCTCGCATGTTTCTCCACATTTTTTGGCTCCACTAGTTCATAATTTGCTTCGAAAAAAAATGCCACTGATATCGACTTTGTTGACACTGGATCATCCACCGGTATAGCCAATGCAAAAAATATCTAAAAAAAAAATCAACATCATTAATAGCACAGAAAAAACATTTTTGCCATAAGAAATATCATCTCTATGAATTGTTTTTTCTGTTCTTAAGAGACACAGTCTGTTATTCATTTTAACAAGGTATTTTTTTACTTTTGGCAGTTTTTAAAATACTTTTTGAGTGGAGATAAAAAATTCTCTATTGTGTCGCAGTTTATTTAAGTGTTTACTATCGAGACGAATAAATAAAAGTATAATATACAATCTTACTCCCATTTCACTGTCCTCTGGGTAGTTTAACTCTCGCAACTGTCGGTGTAAACTTTCTGTCATGTGATCTGCCATATTGCAAGATAACTGCGAAAATCCCAAGAGCCAAAAAACCACATTGTTCCACGATCTGAAAATAATGTAAATTTTAAATTTTTATTCTTAAACCTTAAACTATAACCCGGTAAATAGATAAAAAAAAAAATTGAAAATCAAACATTAAGCCTTTTGAAGTGTTCAATTTAATTATAAAAAATGTAGATTATAATGATTGTGCAAAGAGAAAGTGTTATTTTAAAAAATAGTTTATTTATAAAAAAAAAATTGTGATTTTTATTGATTCCATCTGTAGTACGTGCAAGTGCAGTATCGATATTGAAATGAAATTGCAAAAGCGTTTATAACTTCAGCTTGATCTCGAATATGGAAATTGTATTTTCTCTGATACTTTTTTGGTCGAGCTATTTCACCCGAGCACGACCTCAGCAGCATTTGATTTAAACAAAACCGTCCAAACCACACTATCATACCCATTCGAACCCTTCTCGTCCGCAAAATCGCCGAAAGCCACAATCCCATGTGATACTTTTGGATATCATCTGGGGCACACAATTTCCGCTCTGCGGTAATAGAAACTTCAACGCCAGAAATCTCGATTAGTTAGCAATCGAAAAATAACATTTTCCATCGTCAAAAATTCATTTAGATGTAGAAAAAACTGCACGACAGTTTCTTAACATTTTATTATAAGAATCAAGTCAATAGAAAAACAAAAATTTTTGTATCAAATTAATTTTTTTTTCTTCTGTAGAGAATGAATAAAAAATTTTTCGTACTATTCTGATCAATATTAAGCATAGAAATACCCCTAAAACGACTGATATATTTATGATATTGAATTTCCAGCGGTCTATATACATTTATATAAAAGTAAATAAATTTTTAGGAATTGATTCTGATGTAAATTTTACGAATACACATGCACGTATCGGAAAATTCTTACATTTCCCAATATAAACTTGTCCATAGCCCCTTCGACCGGATAACTGGAAAGGAAATTGCACATAAAACTAACTTCTTATCACACACATACCACTGCAAATACGTGTGAGACACACTTGAGCGTAAACTCTCACCAAGCCCGTTACATATACTTTTTCCCGATGCATCGCCTGTCTCCAGGCTTACTATATTTTGGCATTACTACTGTAGGAAAATAAATAAGTATATGTGTGTGTGTAGAGTCAAGATGAATAGTTGATTAATCTTACGCTGTAGTCCGTCTAATTTTCATGTTGATGCCGATATTCAACATCTAATCTCTGTAGCTGACAGCCGAGATAAATTTGCCAGCGAGTGACGGAAAATAAATTCTCAAGATGCACAACGTGTCAGCTTCAGCTCGTCAGGTCATTCGCACTGTAATTCCGTTAACGTCAGAAACCTCAAGATGTGCTAATGAAGATGTCAAGTATAACCAAGTCCTAACTCTATTTATTTACGTGCCAAAACTACCCGACAATATTTACATTTTTTATCGGCAAGAAAAAACTTAAACAACATTTAAGCATATTAAATTCATCAGATGACATAAATAATTTTATTTTATTAAAAAAAAATTGAATCTTGAATAAAATCAGTTAAAAATTGTCTAAATTTTTGATAAAATTGGATATTTCGTCGTTTAACTAGTAATAAATTTGTTTTAATCAATTTTTCCTTTGAATTTTTATAGTAATAAAAAATATATGAATTAATTCGACATATAAAAACTCATAGGGTAACTGTACGAGAGTTTGTGACACTTGGTCACAAAAAATACGGCTTTTTTAGATAATAAAAAAAAATATTAATCAACTGCAAATTTTGTGCGGAAGACGAGTGTATCATTGTACAGAAGAGTGGATAGTTTTAAAAATCGAAAATTAATGACAAAGTACGTGTACTAGCTAAAATCGGTGATTAAATGGAACCTGTGCATTGCGAACGGCGTTTCACCAGTTGATGACCGGCTCAAGTACACCTAAACTCAAATGTGTACTAGCTAAAATCGGTGATTAAATGGAACCTGTGCATTGCGAACGGCGTTTCACCAGTTGATGACCGGCTCAAGTACACCTAAACTCAAACACTCGTTTATAATTGAGTAAAAACAAACTCACTCTATATTATTCCTATAAAGTGACACTTTAGGTTAATTATCGATTAGTTAAAATAATTTCAATGCCTAAAAACTTATAACTTATTTCTTTGCACAGTTTATTAATAATATTTCTTGAGTGCGGTCATCAACTGGAACAGGGCCGGTCTAAAATAATTTCAATGCCTAAAAACTTATAACTTATTTCTTTGCACAGTTTATTAATAATATTTCTTGAGTGCGGTCATCAACTGGAACAGGGCCGGTCATTAATTGGTGTTTTTTACTTACGCGACTAGATTTTTGTGTTATTATAATACAAGTACCGGTCATCAACTGGTACATTTACCCTAAAATCATGTTAAAAAAATTTATCTATCACGATTTGACATTGAAATTTTATTATAAACTTAAAACGTAGCATAAATTCAGAATTGAAGCAAGACGAAAAACAATATTGCGGCTTTGGCGCACAGTCGTTCGCTATATTTTTACGATTTTCCTAGAGAAAACCTCAAGCTTAGCTATATCCAACAAGTCCCATGAGTTTTACGACTCTGAAAAACTTTCTATCACTATATGTATCTAAAATCTATGCATAGCGCCAATAAAAACCATATCTAAAGCATTCCCAAAAGACACAAAATCTTCTATTGTCCTCATATACATTTAAACTCGAGAATTTCAAATTTTCCCCAATATGCATCAAACTAATTTTCCCGTCCTGGAAAAAAAACCATGGAATATAAAATTTAACAAAGATTTTTTTCTCTATCAAAATCAGCTGCAATGGCGACAATGAATGACGCATAATTGCCAATAAACATTTCTATTTGGAATAAACGCATGCGTTACAAAGCGGGGGCGCATTGTACGTCGGTTAGTTTGGCGCGCAAGACCCTCGATAAATTGCAACGAGGGATGTGCACACTATCCAATTGGACGCGACGAGAATGCCGAGGATTCGATTCTATCGCGTAGCGTTACACACTACGATAAAATACCTGCGATTGTTCACACACATACTCGTGTATATATATTTTACAATAGTGCACGTTTATTTATATACATCTGCGCTTGTATATGAGTCATAGGATGGCCGAGCGACTGGCACCGGATCCGAATCGCGCGAAACACTGTAAGGGAAATTTCCAATTACTCTGTGATATACAGGATGAGCTGGATGTGCACGCTAGCATTATTGGTTTAGCTCCTTTAATTCTGTCGACAGCTGCCATTTTGATTAACCCGATACGTTTGTCTCTGGATTTTAACAATCAATCGAATTTTATTCTTCAATGTTCACAAACGAACGTCAACTTTAACTCTAATTTTACCCAACAATTATCGGAATAATAATTTTCATTTATATAAATGAACCATTGTTCATTAAATGCACTCACTACAAGTTGAAAAACCATTTTTTTTACCATTAACGCTAGAATTTGTTTTTTTTTATTGCTAATCAAAACATTTAACACTATATTTCATTACTAGCTGTCTCACCCATGGCTTCGCCCAAGACTCCGTTCTATCCGCAAATTAAATTAAAGAAAGTCATCTCTTAAGTATTTTTAAGTGAAAAAAATTTTTTTTTTCTTTCATAAATCAAACTATTCATAATAGTTGTTTCAAACATTGTAACCGTAGAATACTTACAGTCTGAATCATAATAATATCGAGAATTTGGTTATAATAACATATCTCCACTTTGAATTCACTATTAAATTTTTTTTTTTTCATTTTCAAACTAAAATTGTTGACTAAAGAGATCTTTAGGCATGTAACAATCTATGCGTCCGCATGTATGAGTCGGCGAAAAAATATTTAAAAATGTAATATATTCTTCCACACTAAGATATGAGGTTCCAGAGAGTGTGGAACAGTTTTAGAGGGTTTTTTTTAAACATTTCTCTAGCTAGGTTAGTTGGATCCTGTGGAATGCCGCTAATACACAGGCTGACTTACGGAATACTGACTACTGTAATAATTTTATTATTTTCTTGAAATAATTTTTCATATAATATCTATTAATGTTCGATCTTCGTAAATGAAATTAAAAAATTTTCCATCAAATTACATTACTCTGACAATAAAAATTCATACAAAGATTGAAAATTTATATAATTTTATCCATGAGGAATTATGCAGAAAAATGCATTTTTTATCAGCGATTTTTAAAATTTTATCTTCACCCCCGAATTTTTATATATTTTAATCTGAATTTTTGAAAAAAAAATTGCCTATCTAACCTGCCTATTGATTACAAAATAAAGAGCAACAAAATTTTTAATTATTTTCCCTATATCTTCTAGTTGAGACGGGGGAATACATCCCCTTTACTCCCGCATTTTTCTGCGGGGGTAGAACAAGATTTTTAGCATCATCGGGTCTTGGTTTCACTAAAAAAAATATATTAGCACGCGTGACAGTGAGTTTTTAAGTTGAAAAAACATTTTTTAATAAAGAAATTTATAGTAGAAATTTTTGAACGCTCGATAAACGGTGGTAAATAGCAATTTAGGAGAGTAACGATGGGCAATGAGTGTAATTTAAGCAGCTAATAAATATTGACAGTGATTGTCAGCATATTTAAATCCCATCTGACCCATCAATTTATCAGGTAGTCCCCCTGGGATCAATCGCGACCCTGGAAGATCGTCCAGAGACGTTATCTGGCTCTTAGCTCGGTGGCTGACAAAGCTAATTCAACGGAGTGCGCGCCTGGGACCGGATGTCATGTGTCTAGGTGTCCTCGTCGTCGTCTTCACGTCTCACGACGTGTGAACTAATCCTCCTAGAAAATGTACGACGTGAACGAGTGTTCCTGGGAGACGGCAGACGAAAAAAAGGCCGAAAAAAAGCTTGGCTCATTCTACAAGCGATAGATTAGGTAAATCACAAATTGAAAAATTAATACGGACGGGCGTAGGAGCAAGACACTGATGATGCTAGGTGAGAAATGATGGAAAAATCGATGTTAAGAGGTGTAAAATGTTCGAGATGACAAGCCGTCGACGGCGCTTCAATGGGACTACCACCTCAAACCTCTTTACCAGCCGATTTCATCAAAACCGTGACCAAGTCAATTTGCATGAAAAGAAGCGTCAGGAGATAAAGTCTCTTGAGGCTAACGTGAATATCGACCAGAAAGTATAAGTACCAGAGCCTTGAAGGAAAAATATCTTTGGTTTTAATCAACCATTATCGACGAACTCGTCTTCTGAATTTTTTTTTTTTCGTTTCTCACCCTCTCCAATGCCCACTTGCATAGGAATTCGTCGCGGAATGCTTAATGGCCGTCGATAAAACTTGCGGCAGTAAAAAAAAAAATCGAGAAAATCTCATTATACATAAGAGACATATTTTTATAAATTAAACGGGATGAAGAAAAAATATTGCAGAGAAAAATAAAATATAGTTACCTGAATTTGAGGAAAGTTGAGACTATGAGGAAGTACCAGGACTCGCCGGTTCATTTGATCAGGCAATATTGGCGCGAAACTCAAAGAGAATTGAGGAGCCAAGTAAATAACGGCAGATCTACGTGACCTGTACATGGACACGAGCTAAGAACATCCCCTTTTCTCTCTCTAGCTCTCCACCCGAATTTCACCCACATATATTCGGTCAGTCGGTAAAGCACTAGACAGGCGATCGATACCTCATTGTCCTTATATGTGTATTGGGCGAAAAAAACCAAATCGAGTGCTGATTCTCTCCACAATTCCTTTATAATCCACGCTGAAAAACAAAAAATAAAATATAGTAGAACATTAAACACAATTTAATTATTATATTTAAAAAAATCTCATCCTATTCTTATTTGGTAATTGTGATAAAAAAAAATTAAACCATGGTTAAAATTAATTTTTTTCGCCAATTATTAGTGATAGAACTAGATAAAAAATTTTTAGTATGATTAAACTAGATGAATTATTAAAAAAAAAAGTAATTATATGATTTTTCATTGATGTTTTCAATGAAAATATGAGTTTAATAAATGTTTTTCATAAAAACAGTTTTTTAAAAAAATAGAAAAAAAAAATATTTAATGCTTGAGAAGGCTAAAGGAGCAATTAAATTTTTGTTTCGCGTGTGTGGCACATGAAATTAGAGGTAAATTGCTGAAGTTTATCGTCATTAATATTGATTGCCCCAACGGGAGCGGTAAAAAAAAGCGAGGCTGTATGAGTATCAGGTTGAATATATCACAGAGTATTTGAGATTGATGAGAAAAGTCGTTGGGTTTGGCGGGGGGAGAGAGTCATGAAATTCTATTGTCGCTCGTAAAACTACCGCAGTGAATGAGAAATATTCTTCAGTGCTAACATTGTGATTGTTTGGGGTAAAAATGAGCTTATTTCGCTTTATATCCAATGAATTGTCAAAAATTTAAGAAAAATGATTTAAAAAAAAAATTATGATGATCTTTAAAAATGATTTTTTATAAATTTTAATTCATAAAATATAATAAAAATCTGAAAACAAGTATATCAACTTGAAAATAACAAGATAAAACATATAAAAAACATTTTTTACACTTTCTCATAAAATTTCATATACAAAAATTATCATTTTAAACTTTTTTAGTAAACTTTCTTCAGTAGAAAAAAAAAGAACTTTATTTTTTAGTGAAATGTGACAAAAATATTCCCCAAGTATCAATAAAAATTCTAAAATAAAAATACAAACGAAAAAAAATTTTTTACCAAAAAAAAATAGTTGATTTTTCAGTTAATACTGTTAATGATAGGTTTTAGTGATGATTTCAATGGAATTACCAAGTTCGCAGTGTTATTCTAATTCATGCGGAAAATTTTTAATTATTTAGTTGGCAACTGAGTGTTTATTTTGTCGCTACTGTTAGAAGCAAGTGACTAAATACCTGCAACAAACTGACGCAGTTGTCAGTAAACTGAAATGCAATGTCCAGATGGTTTGAATTTAGTGCACTACTGTTATTCCAATTATTGTGGATTTACACAGACTTCAGTTATGGGTCAAGGGTGAAGAATGTCACTTCTGCGGTTACGAGGCGAATGCGCTCGCTCAGCTTTCCCGAGGGCAGTGGAATGGGGGTAGATCAATCATCCAAGCTAGAAATTACACATATTATAAACTATAATTTAATTTTTTACCATTAAAAAAAAAAACAAATTACTTTTTTTGTAGATTTTCTTTGCAATTGGTGTACCTCTGGATATTCCCGATAAATCCGTGTCTCTGGCATTTTACTTTGAAGCGAATTATCGCATGCCTAATATCGAAAATGTGACAAACTTTGCAGATTACATCCAAGCCGAGGGATTTAACCGCAAGATGGCTTACAATATTGTGGAGAAAAAATTAAATAAGTATGTTTAAATATAAAATTTTTTTTTCTAAATAGAAAAAATTTAATGATGTCTTTTCTTATTCTTCTTTTTAGCGCTGGTTATCCAGGAAAAATGTGTCTATTACGCGCCATTTGTGAAGCTTCTCGTATTCCTGTAACTGAAAATGGCCTGATAGGAGATATTTTACATATTTTCTTTACGTATAACATCATGTATTCATTGCCGATTTTGACGAAGGTAATAATTATTGCAATTATTCCAGACCGTCCAGTTCGAAAGCCGAACAATTACCCATTGAAATTACGAGTGCAGAACATGAGGATAATTGTCCACAGAAATACGAGTGTTCCATGAGTCTATTGGATCTCATAAGCTATTACGAGTACTAAGTTTTGATTAATCGAAGTCTACCGCGCAATTTCCGTTATCAAATGTCATTAAACGTTCATTAAAGCAGAAAAAAATGTTACTTTAAATTGAAGAAATATATATCTACTGTAAAAATTCTAAAAAATTCCATGATTTTACTGTAACAAATTTATAATGCTAAAAATTTTCTAGAAATAAATTGATATTTTTCATATAAAAATCAATAATAATAGGATTAAATTCGGAAATTCCTCATAGTTTGTAAGATATTTTGAAATGAAAAAAAATAGAAAATTGCAAAAAAAAAAACAATGGAAAGTTGCGTAAAATTGGATTTTTTTTATAAAAAATCGTTTTTTTCCCTCTTTTAAATACTTATTGTTTAATAACGAAAATAATTTTCTTATTTAATTAAAAATTCACAATATTATAAATTACTCTATGTAAATAATCAATTGTAAATATACTTAATTAGTACTAAACCAGTCAGAACCCATGGCTCCAAAGAACGCAGCAGCTCCAGATTTTATCGTCGCCCCTGTCGAATCACTTCGTTTATGTTCCTTCACCGGTGATCTCTTTCGCTAAATAAAAAAAAAAAAAACAAGTGAATTAGATCGAATAACAATAGTATTTTTACATCCGAAAAAGAAACAATAAAAAAATTGCTCATAAAAATCATATTATAATCAACCAAAAAAAAAAAAAAACAAAGCTCTGATCATAATATAAATTTGCAGACTTCAACATGCTACAAGAAAACAGTAATTATAAACAATAAAAATATTTGATAATTATTATAAAAATAAAAAAATCACAAAAATGTAATTTTTTCATGTTTTAAAAAATCTAAAAATTCATATTCAACGCATTTGTTCATAACATTTAATATAATTCATGCAAGATTTTTAATATTTTTAGTCAAGTCAGCGCCAAATAATAAATTTTTTATCCCAAGAATAATTTACCTTCTTACCTCAGGCAAGCACCAATCTAAAGATACATAAAGTATCATTATAAGATACTTGATGCAATACAAACTCAACGTAGATAAATATATGTATATACTTATAATAAGCTATATAATTATTGTAAGCTAATATTTCCAAGTAAATTTCAAAAAAATAATAATAATAATAATAAACCCGACGATCAACTTAAATACAAGGCCGTTAATTTTTACAAAAAGTAAAAAAATTAATAATTATCAAATTAGAAAAATATGATTTACAATTATATTTTTATTTAATCAAGAGAAAATTTTTATTTTTTGCAAAAATTCGACCTCAAGATATATATATTTTCTATTGTTTTACTCTCGGTAATATTCTAGAAAATTGGATTAAGAAGTACCTGGACTTTGTCCGGAATTGTTACAGCAATAAGAGGTAAGTTTCTCGATGGCGCCGTTACAGCTAACGGTGGAAACCAGGGAGCACCCGTGCAGATTGCTAAGACACCTGGAGGATTTATTATTGATTTTCCACTATCGCCCAATTCACTTCGGGCGCCGAGAACGGAATGCAGCTGTTCAAGGTGCGGCACAAGGTTGCCAAATGTCAGCTGAAATTATTTTATTTTTTCAAAAAATCCTATTATCACAAATTTTTTAAAATAAAAATATTCGAATTATCATGGAAAAATCATAAAATTAGTTTTTAATCTCTCATAAAATTCACGTATTAATCATCTCGACCCATCCCAATACGCAAAATATCAAAAAATTAATTTTTTACAGTATAAAAAACATATCATTTAACCATTAAAAAACTTTTTTTACCTTAAATTACCCGCACAATATGAACTTGAAGAAAATAAAGAGGATTTACCATTTTTTTGTATCAAATAAAGTGAAAAAACCATTTTTTTTCATTATAAATTTACTTAAAATAAAATAAAGTGTAATGTGAGAAATATAATTCTTTAAATACCAAAGCAAAAAGTACGGATATAAGTAAAATCAACCCCAAGTATTAACGGGGAAGCTAAAATCAACAAAAAATTTCTACAAATAACAAAAAAACTATTATCAAACTCACCAAAGATCTCTGGACGCTTTTTTTCACATTAGTATGAATAAACGGTGAAAAAACATCCGAATCAAAAGGATCAATTTTTTCCAAAACATTGCCACATAATTCTTGACTTTTATCAACTAATTTTTTATTCTCCCTTGGAACCATCAGCAATGCAATATATTTAATATCCAAGAGTACTTGAAATGCCTGCTTCTGCCTGAGATGACAATTTTTCGACACACTTTCATAATAATAAAATAATTCTTCAACAATATTTTCTACCAATTCTTGAATGACTTTTTTCGGAATTGTATGCGGAAGAACTTTATTTAAATCCTTCATAACCGATGCGAGGAATTTTTGAAGAGCTAAAGACGGTTGATAAGGCACAAGTATCTCAGATTTAATTCTCTTGCCTTCCTCTGCCTCCTCTTCAATTATCACTCGTTCCCACTCTGATATAATTGTATTAACTTTTAGCCCGTCAAAGTAGTCATTCAAGAAAAATGTCTTGCTGTATTCATCTTTAATCCGAGACATAAATTGTTTTGCCCACAGCGACCAAATAAATGTACTCTCCTCTTTCACCCGATCGCTAATTGCTTGCCATTTAACATTGCTGATTGTCAAGCCAGATATTTTCGACAGGGTAAAACACTTATTTAAATTAGGACAGAGCACTGTGAGAGCTTGTAAAAATCTGCTTGTCACAATGACATTGATTTCTTGCCGTCCAAACTCCGGTTTATCAATTAAACACTTTTCCTTAATAAATGCAATAATTTGATCCATCATTACCGTACTCACACGCTGTAAATCCTCTTGAATAATCACTCGATCATTGAATTTATCGAATATTGACGATAAATTAATTGTCATTAAATTTTCAACCACTGGTGACAATTTTTCCGTTTCATACAAATACAATTCAATATCACCAAGCATTATTTCCAAACTGGAATCAAATTTTTCACATAAATTTACGAGATTCGGCGAATATCCACGTGCTTTCATTAACAATGATCGCTTAGCATCCATAGAATTTGCTTTAAATAATTTCTGTGGTATATCTGTAGGTGAATCTTTCCATATAAACCATCGGAGATCATGCTCTGGATAATCAAATTTATCGTTGTTTACTTTAGTTAGAAAATTCATTAGATTCAGTTTTAATTCATCAACTGTTTCTCGCCAACGTTCATTAATTATTTCTTTAACTCGTGTTGTAAGAAGTGGATGAAAATATTCCGTCCAAAAATCCACCATTGGATGACACAAATCTTTCCACATGTTTGTCCAATTTTCCGGTAAATTAACCGATATCGATTCCTCGCGAATGTTGTAAATTCCACGAACAGACGTGACTAAGTGCAGAAGCTTTATTATCTCGGTAGAGAAATTTTTTATCCATTCGAGCCATTGGCTAAATTTTTCGTTAATCTCACCCGATGACAACTGGATAAATTCACTGTTGGAAAAAAGCTTATGTGCTTTTACTACAGTAGAAAGATATTTTTTTATCAGCTCATTGTTTAAATCAAATTGTAGTAAAATATCTGACACTTCTTGATCAGTTATTGCGTTTATATATTGAGCTATAATTCCAAATTGATTGTTGCTATTTTCTAGAATTAATAATTTATATTTTTTTACTGATGATTTTATAAGATTAAAAAATGAAACTGAAGTTATTGACTCATGAAAGTATCGGTTGGCCAAAAAAAAAGAAGGCAAAAAATTATAAATCTGAGTCAATAATTTCAGTTTTTATAATTAAAATTAGAAAAAAATTACTTACTTATGAAACAAGAATGAATTAATGTTATAGTATCGTATAACAATTTGACGCTTAATTTAATCCTGTGTCGAACACTGTGTGAACTCTCATTTTTAACTATTGACTCGATAGCTTTGCATCGCAAATTTATTAATTTTTCCAATAAATCCGGCGATTTTACTTTTTCTATTAGAGCAAGTGATGCTAAACAATTTGCAGCCACCTGTAAAAATTTTATATTAAATTAAAAAATCTTGATTTTTGATAATAAAAAAGCAATTTCAATAACTAAAAGTTTTATAAGCGAAAAAAAAATGCGTAAAAAAATATAAAAATTCAAATTTTATATTAATTTTTTAATAAATAATTGATAAAAAATTTATAGAATTGTTTTAGTAGGGCCTAAGAGTTTGAAATAATTTTTTTTTCTCACCTCTGCTGATAAATCGAGTAATTGCAACGTTTGATGGCACTCCTCGGAAATGATTCTCCGGAAATTAGTGATAATAGACCACTGTTTTGAGACTATTGGATATTTATCCGCCAAATTGGCCTGTCCTACCGTCAAAAATATATTGTAGTTGATGTGCTGGGCCAAAATAAAAAGTTGACTTGCTCTCAGAAAATCCTGATTGTCAATGGCAGACCAAATGTGTTCAGGAATATCCATAAGAATTTTGATTTGTACAATCACCGTATCTGACACATTGTGACTGTCTGTAATTTTTTTATCACACGGATCTATTTTAAAACCAATTAGATACTTTTGTTGAAGTGCTTTGAAAGTGTTTTCCACACTGGAAATTCTTTCGATTACACTCTCTGTCGTTTTCCTCATCTCGGCAATTGTATCTGCTGCCTGAATCAAGTCTCTGTATCGTTCTCTAAAATGTTAATAAACATTGTTTTATATATTTGCCACAGTTTTAGAAAAGAAATAAGACTGAAGATGTGTAAATAGCATGTGGAATATTGTCATCATACCCAACAAGCGTACGGAGCTCCACTTTCTTCCAATCACTTTCCACTTGGATTTTTTTCTGGATTTTCTCAATCTCTTTGATTGAATTTTCTTCGAATAATTTATTTATATCCATGTTGAGATAAAGTTTACTAGACATTTTCAAGGAGTTGACTGAAACAGACTAAAAAATTTTGGGGTTATGTCTGGTAAAAGTCCAATAATACGACTTTGATGGTAAAAATGTGACTTGCACTGCCGATAATCGCACAAGACGAGATGAACATCCTCTCTATTAGAATGTACATATTATATATACACACCCCTAGCTCGTGCTATGCGACTATCAAAATATTTTTTTTAATTGTATTTATACAATTACAGCTTTATGTTAAATTTTCCTCTAATAAGAAATGTATTTATTAGTAATTCTTGGTTTACTTCTGCAATATATCCCTTTACAAAGAAAGATCTTTTTTATTTTATCCTTAAGGTACAGATTCATGCGAGCGAAATTCACCGAGCGAAAATGGTTTCTAATAATCTGATTGGCTCTTGGACAAAACGTCTGTCTGGAAAGCCAATCAGATTATTAGAAACCATTTTCGCTCGGTCAATTTCGCTAGCATGAATTTGTCCCTTTAGTAAATATAAACATAAACATAAATCCAGAAATAGAATATAAAAAAAATAATACTTGAAAGCTAAATTGTTTTTTTTTTTTATAGTTCCACAAATGTTATATCTTCGGGTATTTCCAGTTTTTGCAGTAAAAAAAAAATAAAAAAATACAAAAATACTATTATCAGCGCGAGATAGCGCGTCAACTCAAATGCCAGGAAAAACCCCACGAGTCATCGTTCAAAGCAGCATGCATGAAAAAGATATTATCGAGTTTTTAATTTAAATAAATATAAAAATGAATAAAAAATTTTTCTCGCATCATTATGTGATAATTATATATTGATTCAATCTAAGTTTATCTATATATTTGAATGTTTTAAAAATCCTAAATCCATTTACTTACATAGATGTTATCGACCATAGTGCAGCATAAAAATAAACATAAATGCACCTAGTACTTTAAATTTTGTTTCAGCTCTCATATATCGATAATTCTCAGAAGAAATTTTTTTTTTCGGTTGGGAAAACCCACACAGCTATCAAATGTCGATATTTTTATCATTTTGCACAAAACAAAGACCTTTTTGTCTTCAAAAATAAAAAAAAAAAGTATATATCTATCCTGAGGGTAAATGTATATAAAAATAAATGTTTTGTTGGAAAAACCCAAGTACGCTCCATCATCCTATATAAAACACTCGCTAGACATCAAAAAATTACCAGTATATTTTCAACGCCATCGTAGAATCATCGACGTAAGTTGTATAAGCAATTGAGTATTTCCAAAATGAAACTGAAGCATTCACGCATGTGTCTGCTGATGATGGCTGCCATCATTAGCATAATTAACTGCGACACATCCGAAATGGGTGTTCAAACTCCATCTGATATCAAAAAGGAAACTCAAGTTTTTACAAAGCTTGAAAAATTAATTGATTTGGGAGAGAAAACACTGGATCGTGTCAAAGAAATCAGTAGTGCAGTAGGTGGAATACGCACTGCTATCACTTCCCTCGAAACCTTCATTGAAATCGTTCAAGGTGAAGAAACGGATACGAACAAGATTCTGAAACAGCAGCACAATGAAGTAATGCAAAAGCTTGCTCAAATTTCCACGCAAATCAATGAGGTACAACATGCAGTGGATCGAGGCTTCGCAAAACTCAGTCACGACACTGCACAACTCATTCAAACAAATACTCCATTCTACATTTTATCCGTTGAAATCAGTCGATTAGTTGAGTCGATAAACCGTCAATACACAGAATCAAGACACCTAACAGATGTCCTCAACGCGACTACTAGCACGCAGGTGATTCAAGAATCCATGGAAAATTTTGTTAGACAAGTATTTGAGTTAAATCCGACCTTGACCATGTTGAGAGACATACACTCGACAATATTTAAAGGGGAATCGAGACAAATTCTTGGTAACAACTATTTAGGCCTTTTCACTGCTCATATTCAGGTATAATTAATCAACTATGAAATTTATTTGAGAGTTAATTTTATTGAATAAAAAATATTATCAATGTTTTGAATGTTGCAGAATCAATATTCAACCCGTTGTAATACGAATGAATCACCAAATCAACAACTTTATCAAATATATTTGATACTTTTGACTACTGAACTGAAAGCTACGGATATTCTGACTCATGGTTACGAGATGCGCACTATTTTGAGAAATGGAAGAAATAGTAAGCCGCGAAAATATTAAAAACGAAATGCCTTTTACACTCTTGTATTATTGTCTTGGAATTATCGTGAAATATTTGTATGTTAAAAGCTCCATATAATCATGAAATTGATTACGTGAAGAGTGAATTCCGGAGCAGAGTGACTTCCTATCGAGACGCCATAAAGACCACGTTGCCTTCCATTGCGAAGGATATTCGTCGCTGCAATGTACCCGCAGATACTGGTATAGTACCTCTTGAATTTTCACATAAAATAACTGCACCATATTTCAATAATTTCATACGGTTTTAGCTGGAAGTGTGTACCAACTCGATGGTTATATTAGGTTCACAGTAGTATCTGAATTCGACATTTCTCAGAGAGTAAATATCTGTTCTTGATTATAGTATTAATGCCTATTGATTGTAATATTCTCCTTACTATAATGTATATTTTCAGGCTGACTGCACGTATACGTGCCCCGAATATTCTTCATATACTAGAGAACGTGAAAACTCTTTTAAAATGAATCCAGTAGAAGTGTGTCCAGCTGTGAGTAAAAAAAATGTTTTGCTTAATGCGATTTTCAAATAAAAACTCTATATTTTTACAGGAAGATAATTCAGGACGAAAGTATGAATGGGTTCGCACGAAAAAAAACGTACAAACCTATGGACGATGGAAGACCTGTAAGAAACAAGTTCGCACTTTGGATAGTGCAAGGCTTGGAGATTGTTGTAGAAGTTGGGGGTACGGTCCACTTGCATTCGAGCGTTGCGACATATGTGGATATACGAAAATCACAACTTTCCCTATCAGTACAACTGAGAAATTATCAAACATCCACAGCAACATGTAAGTATATAATTCACAATAAATCTATAAAATGTTTGAACGAGGTATATTTTTATTTTCTCATAATCATGCAGGGTTATCACATCTGTGAAGCTTGCTATCGTGAATGGAGCTGTAGAGTTTGAAATTACGCAGGGCCAACTAGCCTCCGAAGGAAAGGTTGACATTATTCCGGCGACTAAGTCGACAACTGTTCAATCAAATGTGCAACGAGATGAATTCAACTATAATAAAAGGCACCTGTACTTGGATGATGTGATCGTTGATCCAGGCTATGCTGTTACAGGTGAGATTTTGGCGAATTAAAATTTAAAAATCAGGTTTAATTTTTTTCAAATGATTTTTTCAGGTCTTCGTTTTAAACTGGCCAAAGAAGAAGATAGCTTCAAGATCAATGTTCGAGGCACAAAATACAATTATAAGACGGGAATGTTGGATACTACTGACAGCAAGTGGTTCGATCCGGAAGATCCGCGACAGAAAAGTAGTAGTAACTACTATCGCCGAGACAGGTATGCAGATGGAATAAATTTTTTTGTTGCTTGAAGGCTAAAAATTGATTTTTTTCTATTTCAAGGGAGCTAATTGCAGACAACGACGTCGACAATCCAATACAAACGGATCATTTCGAGCCCCTGGCCAGCACCAATCAAAAAATTAGATTTAACAGCACGAGTGTATCAAGAGATGCTGGTCAAGTGACTGTCCCGCTTTTGGATGGGCAAGAAGTCTTCTGGCCAGCACCAATCAAAAAATTAGATTTAACAGCACGAGTGTATCAAGAGATGCTGGTCAAGTGACTGTCCCGCTTTTGGATGGGCAAGAAGTCTACATGGATCGACCAATAGTACTCATTGGAGTTGGACTGTTTTACAAGCGTTCATCTGGTTATGGTGGTTTCATCGCGCCCAGTGGCAAGAAGTCTACATGGATCGACCAATAGTACTCATTGGAGTTGGACTGTTTTACAAGCGTTCATCTGGTTATGGTGGTTTCATCGCGCCCAGAATTTTCACGGAATCGTTTCATGATTACATTAATTAAATTTCTCAAACAATAAGAAATATCAACATGAAACTATATATGGCTCAGAATTTTCACGGAATCGTTTCATGATTACATTAATTAAATTTCTCAAACAATAAGAAATATCAACATGAAACTATATATGGCAAAAAAAACTCGCACATGTTTTTAAATGAGGAGATATGTTTTTTAATCGATAAATGAGCTTGTCATAAAAAATATGCTAAAATATATTTTTTTTTCGTATTTATATATGTATAAATACAAAAAACTTTGTTAAGATTTTTAGCATCCTAAAAAAATTGTCTTACAATTTTTGATGCCTCAGCAATAAAATAAAAAAAAATAATAATAATAAAGATAAGGTGTTTTATTAGTTTTTCAAAAAATAAATTATATCTCCCCGGTATTTCCAGTTCTTGTATAGTAAACAAAAAACAAACAGATAAAAAAATAAAAAAATATTAACGAGATAGCGTCAACTCAAATGCTATACAGGAAAAACCAAAAACTCATCCTTCACAGCAGCGATATGCGTGAAGAAAATATTACAGTTTGAAATATTAAAAAATATAGAAATTCAAACTTGAAAAAAAAAATCTCCGCACAACAGACGATAATTAATAGAAATAAAAATAATAAAATAAACGTGATAAATCTGAACAGTATTCTGTCCAAGAATACAACATATCGATGAATCAAAAAATCGCGCTTCTATATCCATAATTCTCATAAATAAAAAAAAAAAAACAATCATTCTATATGGCTGGAAAAACCTAAACGTTACAACTATCAGGTGTCGATAATTTTTATGATTTATTTCTACAAAACTTTATTTATTCTTAAAAATAGAAGTATAGAGGTATATACAATATATCCCGCGGGTAAATTGATATAAACACATATATATTTTATATTTCCCAATGGAGAAAAACCCAAGATATGCTTCATCATATATAAAACGTTCGCTAGACATGAAAACATGACCAGTATATTTTCAACTTCAGCGTAGAATCATCAACGTAAGTAATATAAAATTATTTGCGTTTCCAAAATGAAACTGAAACATATAAACATTTGTCTGCTGATGATGGCTGCCATTATCAGCATAATTAATGGTGAAACATCCGAAATGGGTGTTCAAACTCCATTTGATAACAGAAAAAAAGTTCAAATTTTCACAAACCTTGAAAATACTGTAATTGATTTGGGAGAAAAAGCTTTGGACAGTGTGAAAAAATTCAGTAGTACAGTTGATAGAATGCGCATGGCCTCTGTCAGTCCTTATAAAATCTTCCTACAATTTATTCAAGGTGAAGAATCAAGCATAATACGGAGGCAGCACAATGAGGTAATGCAAAAACTCGCTCAAATTTCCACGCAAATCGGTGAAGTGCACATAGACAATCGAGGCTTTGAAAATCTGTTATACGATGACTCCGCACAACTCTCAAATACTCCATTATTCTCTATTCAATCCACTAAAATCGGTGAATCAATAGGATTGATAAATTATCAATATATAACCTCAAGAAGCCTAATTGATCGCTATACCGCATTAATGCCCACTAGCCCGATGTCGATGCAAGATTTCATGGAGACGTTTGTTAGACAAGTATTTGAGTTAAATCCAACCTTAACTATGTTGAGAGACATACAATCTAGGATATTAGGAAGTCAGGGGAGATCAGATCTTAGTGACAACTATTTAAGAGATTTTGCTGCTCGTTTTAACGTAATTATTCAATTATAAAATATTATTGAAAGTTTATTTTACGATAAAAAAATTTTAACCAATCGTTTTAATGTTTTAGTATCGAAATTCAATCCGTTGTAATATATATGAATTACCAAATCAAAAACTTTATCAATTTTATTTGATACTACTCACTACTGAACTGAAAGCAATTGATGTTCTGAGTCACGCTTACGAAGTCCGCGCTATTTTGCGTAATGGTAAGCCAAAAAATGAGAAGAAAAAAAAAATACATTTTATATATTCATATTATTTGTCTTAATATCATTTTGTGATTTCTTAAAATAAATTATTTCATTTTTAGCTTCATATAATGATGAAATTGATTCAGTAAAAAGTGAATTACGCAGCAGAGTGACTTCTTATCAGAACGCCATACAAGCTATGTTGCCTTCACTTTCGAAGCATGTTCGCCGATGCACTGTACCCGAAGATACTGGTATAGTATTAAAAAAAAAAATAACTGCACCATTTATATTTAAATTGCTAATTGGTTTATGGTTTCAGCTGAAAATGAGTACCACCTAGATTTTTTTTAGCCAAACACTCAATTTTCACGGAATTAATTTACAATATACATTTTAATTAAATTTTGATATAGAATTAACGTGGAACTATGAAAAAAAAGTAGTGCACGTTTTTAATGAGAAGATATGTTTTTTATAATCGATAAATGAACTTATGTCAAGTGTTTTCTGAAAATTTACTTTTAAAATATTGTTATATCTCGAAAAAAAACAGAATTAAAATTGTCAACTGAAAAAATTTAATTGCAGATTTATTTATTAAACTAACGATCACACTGTTATCATAATATCTACTCATTACCACCAACAATGACCATTTACTCACTGAATAATTTTTTATTTATATTATTCCCCCGCAATATTATCATTGCGTTATTTAAAATTTAAATCTTTTTCATCACACGTAGTAAAGCAAATGGCGTCTGCTTGGTCTCAATTTCATTGGACCGAGTTTTCGAAACGCGTGCGCATGAGAACTCAAATAAATATAGACATACTTTCAACACAAATAGCCTAAAAAAAACTGGAGGTCCATCAGTCGCAACAATCATGGTAGCTGTTGACACAAATTTCTGCAAAACGCATTAAAAAATACTCCTAAACTATCGTAAGATTTTACTTAATCGCATATCGAAAGTGTTCATTGAAAACTCGCTATTTGTCTAGATCCAGGGGATCAAACTGGTGTCCACAGCCTCAAAATGATGCACTACGGCTCGTGGATGGATGCACAGAACGTCCTGGACACCCACAGATTCTACCCGCAGTACATCGACGATTCCTATCGCCCTCGGAGTGAAAAGGACGACGAGAATGAGCAGACAGGTGACGAGACTTTAACGACAGCAACGTCAGGTGAGCGCAGCTCCAGTGCCGACTTGTTTCGGCTGGAATTCGCGGCGACACAGTGGTCGAAACTTGTCACCAATGCCGAGGGGCTGTTCAACAAGCTCGTGGCGAGCAACGTGCTGCCGCACAGCGAGCAGGATCAGGTAGAGCAATGGTTGTGCATGAAACAGGAGTACGAGGAGTGTATCGGCAGCGACGAGTCAGTTCCCTACGCGGAGAACACTCGTCGCTCTCTCGAACGAATCGAGGAAGTGACCGAGACCGACGAGTCAGCAAATCTCGAGTTGCGTTCGTCAGACGCGACCGATGACGAGCGCAGTGACGTGAGCTCGGACAACCCGGACTTTGTCGAGAAGCTGGACGAGTACATGAACCGTTTTAAGCTGGAAACGGATCGGCTAATCGACTCTGTAGAGGATGGCTTCCGCGAGAAGAGTCTGCCAATAATTTCCGCGACGTATCAGGCGAAAAATACGCCGATAAAACCGATCCCCATCCGCAATCCAAATTCCCGGCGCAACTCGATGCTGCCGGGTTCGGAAATGTGCAATGAAGTGATGGTTTTCAACGGTGGCTTTCGACCGAAGAATTTTTCCAGCACCGAGCACACGGACAACTCGCCGGACGTGCTGGTAGACGCTCTGAAGAACGACGAGCCAATGAAGGCACTAAAAACCCTGGCGCTGAACAACGAGGCCAAGCAAACGCAAGTAAAACTCATTCAAACCGAGCTGAATCGTGCTCACGCGCGAATCGAGGAATTGCAGACGACCATTCGAACGAAGGAGATTTTTATTGCCGACATGGTAAAGAAAATTGAGCCATGGCCGAACGGGAAACAGAAAGTGCGCAAGCGATTGCGCGTTAAGAAGGAGTATTCCAAGCGATCGCAGGAAAATATGTTCCACGAGGAGGTGAACAAGCGTGAGATTGAGCTGTGCAAGAATATTGCGTTGCACTACGAGCAAAAGCGGCTGCTGGACATTGAGAAGATCCGGCAGATTGCTGGGGACAGCGCGCGGAAAGTTCAGGAGCTCGAGTTGTCGCTGAACTCGTCGAAGAAGCAGATGGAGAGTTTGCAGCGACAGCTAAAACGTGAGGAGGAGCGCAAGAACCTGCTTGAATCAGAATTGGCTGAGGATCAGAAGAAAATACGTGAGCTCGAGGAAAAGTACAATTTGACAGAGTCAAAGCTGCAGGAAATGCGTTCGGACGCGTCGGAGGATGAGCGAACCACGCGTTCGGGTAAGAATCTCTTGTTGAGCTCGAAAATTTCGCAGATTGACTGCGCGCTCAAGGAGAAATCGATGGATCTGGCGAAAACCTCGGACTCGGAGGAGAAGCAGGCTCTTCGCAATGAAATTGAGAATCTCCGCCGCACGAAGGACCGACTCGTCGAGCAAAAATGCGATCTCGATGGCAAGTGGCAGCTTGAAAAAACACTCACGACTGATGAGGAGCGTCAGCGCCTCGAGTGCGGTGAAACTATTGAGATGATTGACGCGATGATTGAGCACAAGAATGAAATGATCTGTGGGAGGAAAAATTTCAATAAAAGTCAGAGCCAAAGCGAGAGCGAGCGCACAATTATTGACAAGCATTTGTCGCGATTGTCCGAGGTGGAGATGAAACAGTTGTTTTACGCCTATTTTCGCAAGGTTATTGATTTGAAGGAGAGCTCGAGGAATCTCGAACTACAAGCTAATACCATGGAGCTGGAGATGACGAATCAGGCGCTACACTTGACCAATGCGTTGAAACATCTCAAGCACGAGTCGGAAAAGCGCGTGATGATGCAGCGCGAGTTGAAGGAACGTGAGGAAAAGTGGCATCCTATGTTTCGACATTTTACTGGCGAGCCTGGCACGTCTTCTGCCCATGATAAAGACGAATTTGCAAAGCTAAAAAAGGAAAATCGAGTACTGAAAAAACGTCTCGCGTACTTTGAAACGCTTGTTGGAGGTAATGCAGTTTCCAGGACCACTAGTCCACCCAGGATTCCGCACCTCCAGCTCAAACAAATCGCTCCTCCACCAGAAAAAACTACAAAGGTTACTAGAAAAAAGAATAAACTCATCATTCAGACGACTGACAAATAATGGTATGTGAAATTTCTTCAATGTTTGAGTTTCTTTTGGTAAAAAGTACTAATCAGGAGGGGAATGTGTCTAAAAATATTTTTTTTTGATAATTAATTTGTTCTTTTTAATATTGACAATTTGAAATATTAGATTGAAATCGTTTTTCTAAATTCATCCTCTAGATTTTTTTTATTTAATTGAATAAAAATGAGAAATCAACTTTGGATTTTAAATAATAATTTTACTAAGGTCAAAGAATTTCATTTCATCTCAGAAAAAAAAATTTTTCAACTACTAATAATTAATAATTTAATTAAAGGGAAAAAAAACTCGTACAAATTTACTGAAAAAATGAAATTAATAGCATTTAAAATATTTTGAATTAGAAAATATTATTGTATACCTCAAAAAACTCGATTTTTCAAGTTGTCAATTGGAAAAATTCATGATACATTTCAGTATTAAGAGCTCAAGAACAAAAAATTGTACATTTTTTTTATTTAAGTTAAGAACTATTTACCACATTCATGAATTGTATCTTATTTATTGTAATTTTTTGTAAATAAATTTCTTTACGCTCGACATTGTTTAGGATAATTTCAGAAAAGATTAATTTAAAAAAAGTTTGAATATTTTTTTTACATGCTAATACTGACGAACACCACCACGTCGTAGAGCAGGCTGCATCATTCGGTTGGGTGGAGTGATAGAAATGTCTAAATAATCGCCAATAGTGAAACGAGCCTGAGCGAGAGTTTTATTGTCATCAGCTCCTTTCTGACCAGAACACGTAACTCCAATTTCTCGCATTCTGTAGCCGGAGTTCCGGACTTCAGGTGTGACCAGAGAAAAATCAAAATACGTCCCCTTACTTCGAGCATCCGGATTCACCTCTTTCACAAGGCCCGTGATCTCCCGCAATGTTGCGTCCATCCAGGTGTAAATTTGCAGCTCATTTGACGGTACATTTCCTCGACTGTACTCCATAATATTGTGGTGACGTCCAGTATTGCAAAAAACTCGCAATAATAGTGGACATGTCTGTGAAAAAAACAATTTCTTGCGTTATAGCACTGGTGACAAGGTTAGGTTATGTGGCGCGAGATGAATCGTGCAAACAATGCGAGGTGTTAAGTCGATATATTATTTGAAAATAATGTTTATGGGGTTTCAGCAGTTCTATTTTTATCAGTGAATAATTTTAATTACCTTTTCTCGATCAACCGGCTTTTCCGGCACTTGTTTTTCATCAACAACCATCGACTCCATTGCAGTCGCCATATTGAAACTATTCGATTTCTTACCTTTTCTCGATCAACCGGCTTTTCCGGCACTTGTTTTTCATCAACAACCATCGACTCCATTGCAGTCGCCATATTGAAACTATTCGATTTCGAAATACAACGCGAGAGTGCGCGCAATTTAGTTTTTAAATAAAACCGCGTAAATTCAAAATCAGTGTTATTAAATATTTATAACAATTTTTTCGAAATACAACGCGAGAGTGCGCGCAATTTAGTTTTTAAATAAAACCGCGTAAATTCAAAATCAGTGTTATTAAATATTTATAACAATTTTTTATAAATCATAACTTTTTAAGTTTAAAAACCAAAAAATAATTATTACTCGACTTAAAATGGGTAAGAATAGTTGTTATTGACATGAAAATAGTATATTATATGACAAGTGCGCAAAAGCACGAATTTTTTGACATGCGTTCAAGTTTGTTATGAGCCAGAGTCACATCCTATATTTTTTAGCAACAAATGTCAATTTTTGATGCCACCATGAAGTGGCCGAATTTTTTAACAGCTGACTTTAGTGTTTAAAAAATTTGCAGGATCCGTAAAAAATGAGGCATTTTACGCACTAGTGAAAAAAAGACGCACTTTAGGTATACGAATGTCAGCAGGGAAAAAATCAACCACTTTACGTGCGGCTCAAGAGTGAAAAATACGAGTTTTAAAGGCATGTGTTAAAAAAAAAATTTTTCTCCAATGTGTGCTAGCTATAAAATGAGAAAAAGAAAAGATAGTTTCAAACCTTCAAACATATATACTTCTGATGTAATAAAATTAGATACCTTTAGATTACAATCTTTTTTTATTACGCCCCGATAATCACATCACTAAGATTATCTCTGTATTATGGCCCGCAATAGTTGGATAGTAATAACCATTTAATCGTGTTCAATTGCCTAAAATTACACATCTTCAAGGCTCATTTGAAAATAAAAATTTTTCATAGCCATTTTTTTCTATGTTAAAAAATAGAAACGTTTAAACAAAAATGATCACGGTATATATTTCAGCTGTTGGATTTTCCGATTAGCCATCACGTATATAGAATGTTGACGGTAACGACAATCGTCAAATATAAATAAACAAATAAATCAATATTAGTCAACTGTTGCAGAAATCTTTGTTTAACTTCCTGACTTGTTAACAGGAATAGCATGTAAAAAAAAATTTTTTTTTTTTCAACTACTTCACCTTCAAACTGCACAAATAACAGGAAATTATATTTCAAGTGTATCGTAATATACAATAAGCTCGATGTCCTCGAAATCATTCAGTAAAATTCCTGTGAAATCGTGGAAATAAATCCAAGGGTTTATTGACACAGACACGTGTCAGAATAAAAAAGGATTTATCAATGTCAAGTCAACTGTGTGATAACAATGCTATCAATGATATTTAAAAAATAATTAAAAATTTATTTAACTCAATTTTTCGTTATTTTTTAAAAATTATCAAAAGTCATTCTCTCCTTATAATACTTGAATATAAATTTCCAAATGGACGACAAATATTGACCGAAGAATTTCAAATGAATTTCTCAATATAAAGTCGTTGAATTATTTTATACACACATACTTTTAGTAAAATCCTTATTTACAATGGAATTATTGTTTTTTTTTTATTATTGCATGTGTCTTTGTATCTTGATATGTGAACGGATAACTGATAACCATATTTTGCTACTCAACGATAAGAAGGTTCAATCTTTATAAAAGAGATTCTAGCTTGATAGAACACAGTTCTTAATACATTTCTTCCGGTACAGCGATTCGATTTTATCCCCGCCATTATCCAGATTCATTTTATATCACATGATTTTTCGCAACACGTAGCATTAACAAGAAAAATGCATCTCGGTAAATTTACACAATACTAAAAATTCAAAAAAAAAATTTTATTCCATGCAATTGAACACTTTTTTTTAATTAAACACCATCAAATATTAATTTTAATTAATTTAAATTTAGGAATTAGTTGGAGAGTCGCCCTCTACCTGATAGGAACGAGTTTATCACTAGTATTAGCGCACAGGAATGAAGCGAAAATACCAACAGAATGTCCAGTGGTGGATCCGATGGATGCAACAGTAAACCTGGCGCACGAGCACGACTGTACGAAATTTTATGTCTGCTCAAACGGCCGGAAAATACTGATGAGCTGTCCACTGATGGACCACCGAGGTAATAAACTGCATTTCAACCCAGTACTGCAAGTGTGTGACTGGCCGCGACATGCTGGTTGTCACCTGAACAGTGCAACGACAGTGAAACAAAGTGTGACATCTACAACAAGACGTTCAAAAACAACAACTACTACTCCATCAACGACAACGACTGAATCAGAAACAAGCACGACGACGGATTTGGTGACAGAACCGCGCACCACTCGACAAACGGAAGCTACTTCACAGTCAACCGTAGAAGCAGGAACTTCCCGTGTGACAGAAGAGCCCACTACAGAGTTAGTAAATGCCAGTGAATCCATGACAGAGTTACCATCGACTAATTTACCATTAGAAACTACTTCTGAAGCTACCGAGAGTACGACAGCGCGTCCCTCAGTGGCTCCAAGCAGTGAAGGTCCCTCAGAGAGTGCGGGAACATCGACAGTTGCACTAACCGAAGCATCATCTGAGCCTTTAACTACCCCAACAGTTAAACTCAGTAGTCCTGAAGCTACAAGTGCTACTTTGAGTTCAACAGAACGTACTCCTTTACCACCAAGTAGTAGAAACCCTCCGGAAGGTACTACACAGGCTGAAGAAGTGGTCAGTACATCTCCGGCGACTGAGGCAGCAACTACAGAATCAGAAATAGGTTCTGCTGCTATTACCAGCTCAACGGTTCCTCCATCAGTGCCGTCAGGCAGTGCAAATCCCTCGGAAAGCGTTGGAACTTCGACGATTAAATTAACTGAAACAACATCTGCACCTTTAACTAATCCGACAAGCGAAGCGACAACTAATTTAGTGCCAGAATCAACTTCAAAGGCTAGTGAGGCATCTACGAGTGAAGAAGGATCAAGTTCTGGAGCTGCTGTAAGCTCTACACTACGTCCTTTATTACCATCTAGCAGTGAAAATCCTCCGGAAGAGACAGAAGCACCTACCGAACCGTCTACTACTACCCCGGGTGAAGTTAGTGCTTCTCAAACAACTCAGGCACCAACTACGGAGTCAAAAACGAGTTCTGCTACTATTGTCAGCTCAACAGTTCCTCCATCAGTGCCGTCAAGCAGTGAAAATTCCTCAGAAGAGACAGAAGCACCTACTGAGCCGTCTACTAGTACACCAAGTGAAGTTAGTACTTCCCCAACAACTCAGGCACCAACTACGGAATCAGAAATAAGTTCTGCTGCTATTGTCAGCTCAACGGTTCCTCCATCAGTGCCGTCAGGCAGTGAAAATTCCTCGGAAAGCGTTGGAACTTCAACGATTAAATTAACTGAAACAACATCTGCACCTTTAACTAATCCGACAAGCGAAGCGACAACTAATTTAGTGCCAGAATCAACTTCAAAGGCTAGTGAGGCATCTACGAGTGAAGAAGGATCAAGTTCTGGAGCTGCTGTAAGCTCTACACTACGTCCTTTATTACCATCTAGCAGTGAAAATCCTCCGGAAGAGACAGAAGCACCTACCGAACCGTCTACTACTACCCCGGGTGAAGTTAGTGCTTCTCAAACAACTCAGGCACCAACTACGGAGTCAAAAACGAGTTCTGCTACTATTGTCAGCTCAACAGTTCCTCCATCAGTGCCGTCAAGCAGTGAAAATTCCTCAGAAGAGACAGAAGCACCTACTGAGCCGTCTACTAGTACACCAAGTGAAGTTAGTACTTCCCCAACAACTCAGGCACCCACTACGGAATTGAAAACAAGTAGCGAACCTGTCCCAAGTTCAACAGCTCCTCCAACACTCTCATCAAGTACTGAAGTTCCCGCGGAAAACACTGAATCTTCGACTATTAAATTAACTGAAACATCTGCACCGTCAACCAACTCGGCAGTGGACATCACGACTTCTCAGGCGACTCAGGCTGGTCCGTCATCAACTACTGAATTAGCAGCAAATACTGAAGCTACTCCAAGTTCAACGGAAAGTATTACCCTACTGCCAAATAGCAAAAACCCTGCGGAAACACTACCGTCATCCACTGCTACGACAGCTGAAGTTTCACAGACTTCAGCACCAACTACGAATGTAGTACCAGGATCAACAGCATCTTCGACCGATACTTCAACGGCCTCGGAAATTAATGGACCTGAAACAACTTCTCAATCCTCGGTTAATTCGGTTTCGACTGATGATATTAATAACAGTTCTTACACAACCGAACAGGTTATTTCTTCAACTTCCGACGAATCAACAACGAAATCTTCATCTACCGGTCTTGCCACTGAAGAAACTTCATCTGAGCTGCCTTCGCTAGCGGATATCATTGATGATTTTGAAGCCCACGGCCACAAACCGGCTCAGCCACCAGCACTGTCCTGCTCAAAGGAGTCAACGGGAACATTTTATCCTCACGAGTCGAATTGCTCGCTTTTTTACGAGTGTGTTTTCGGGGAATTGATCTTACGCCGATGCGCCGAGGGCTTGTACTTTGACAGCAAGTATCAACTTTGCGTCTGGCCTTGGGAAACTGACTGTCACCCGTCCCATTCAACTCTAAAACCAAGTACCTTCAACCCAACTTCAACTTCTACCTTGAAACCTCCGACTTCTTCTGTGCCCACCACGGCGGAACCTAAAACCACTACAGAATCTGACTTGACCAACCCCATTGACGCCTGCACGTTTAATGACAGTACGAATAATGGGGTGATGTACCCTCACGAGTGCTTTTGCAATAAGTTTTACATTTGCACCAACTCTGGATTGATTCTTAGACAGTGCCCAGGTCAGTTGCAGTTTAATCCCAGTCTCAGCATTTGTGACTGGCCGCTAAATGTCGGATGCAGTGTTACCAGCGCTGTACTGACTACTAAAGCTCCGGTGGTCACGACACAGCCTCCGCCGGTCGAGTCAAAGTGTCCGGCTACTGGCAACGCTCGTATACCGCATGAAATCAGCTGTCAGTCGTACTATGACTGCAAAAATGGCAGCAAAACTCTGAAACAATGCACGGAGGGTCTCAATTTTAATTCGGTCCTTGGCATCTGCGATTGGCCGGAGTATGTCCAGTGCACGAGTGGTAATAATCAGGATAAATTTACGGATAAGGATGTTTATTCTACCTCGGCGCGAAATGATGTCACTGATGACTCTGGTTGTATTGGCAACTGTCCCAAACACGACTCTGTTGATTATACTGTTCTTTTACAGCATAAGGATTGTAACAAATTTTGCATGTGCAGCAATGGCAAGGGTTTTGTTAAGA
The DNA here is from genome assembly GCA_002156465.1 of Macrocentrus cingulum. Taxonomy (NCBI): domain Eukaryota; kingdom Metazoa; phylum Arthropoda; class Insecta; order Hymenoptera; family Braconidae; genus Macrocentrus; species Macrocentrus cingulum. The sequence goes on along the minus strand of MVJL01011386.1, from coordinate 16,377 downwards.
CTTGCCAAGCTGGGCTCTTGTTCAATCCCAAGTTCAATGTTTGTGATTATTCGGAAAATGTGAAATGTGGTAATAATCTATGATTTATTTAGTATGTAATTTAATTTTAAAATTTCAAGTGAATTGATGGAGGTACCAGTTGAAAAAAAAAATTGATATTATTCGAAATATCCGTTTTTTTTGTTGACAAATGTATTGTATGTATAATTTCTCAATTTTAGTTAAAATATTAATTTAGAAAAATTTTTTTTTTCGATGAGAAAAAGTGGATAAAAGGAAGGAAGCAAAAAATTTATGAAAAATATATTTCGTTTTTCGTTTTTTTTTTTTGTCAATGAAAAAAATTTTATAAAGGCAAAAAATTTTTTAGTTCTAGAAAAAATGAAATTTTCTATTAAATTAAAGAAAAAAAAAATTTTTTCTAGCAATAAAAATCCACTTTGAACTTTTTTTTCAAGTTTCAGTTATTGAAAAAATTTATTTAGTGAAAAAAAAAAATTAAATTTTTACTTGCTAATTTGTTGAACTGATTTTTTTTCTTGTGAAAAATATTTTTAAAAAATTTCTTTTAAAGTTAAAAATTTTTTTATGGCATTTTTTATTTATTCAACAATAGCGTCATCATCGTCGTCATGAATGTGAACAATTTCCTTGCGAATAGCTTTATACGCAGCAGTTCCAGCAAGAGCAACCTCTTTACCCGAGTCAATTAAGCCCTTGAGTAAATCCATCTTGTCCTTCATATTCTCCATAGATTTTCCGACATTCCAGCGCTTTATCTTCTTAAAAACACTGCGCTTTTCAATGTTGTGCAGGAGGTGCGTTTGATGAACGTGTCCCACCGGAGAATGTGGGAATTCTTCGGCTGAGAGCAAACGCGCGCAAATTGATTCCTCAGCCTCGCCCTGCAAAATCTGCAGGATCGTCGTGTGCTTCAACGAGGCATGCTCAATTATACCGTCTAGCAGTTGATTGTAGTGGTCAATGTGTTTTGCAAACACTTCTGCCCTCGTTGACTTGAGAATCTTGAAAATTGAGTAGTAAATTTCAGGTCTGTATTCCGCACTTTTGTTATACGCTTGTGAAGCGTCGAATCCGAGTAAAACTGCTACTACCAATAGCAGAAGCCTCAAAAAATTACACTGAATCCAAACCATATTAAAAATTAAATTAAAAATTCACAACAAATTGAAAGAAAAAAAAGCATTCAGCGATTTTAACGGACAAAAAAATTTTTAATCACGTAATTTGTTGGTTGAATAATTTTTTTTTATTTTTAAGATGATTATTTTCGATGAGATTTTATTTTTTTCTGACAATTTTAGTGATGAAACTTATAGCTCCTCTATGTTGTCTTGCTGTGAGTGATAATTTTTTTCTAATTTTTTATTTTAATTGTCGTAAAAATTCATTTTATAAGTAATTACGGCGATTTTTATCTTATCTAAAGTGTTGAGAAATAATTCCCAAATTTCAGGTTTATATTGTGGATAATAATTTATATTCTTTAAACAAGTGTACGATATTATAGTTCAGCTGAATAATAATCGCTGACATGCGAAAAAACACGGAAAGGGTCAGGGATCATGCGCAATCATGAAAACCAGTGGAATATTACTATCTCAGTGTGTTTTTGATTGTTGAACGCCACTATTCTGTCCACAGATTCACCAAAGTATAAATACATTGTAAAAAATTTTTTTTATTTACATTAATAGATTTATCTATTGCAAATAAAAATTATGCAAATTCAGGATAAATTGGTGATTACTGTTGGAGCTATTGGTCCACTAGGAATTGCATTTTGCAAAGAATTACTTCGCAATGGAGCAGGAGTAAGTAATAAAAAACTTCAAAAACAAAAATAACATCAGAAAAATACTTTTACATTTTTTTAACAATTTTTTCATCATTAAAAAAGTATATTGTCAACAAAGGAAAAAAAAAAATTAGTGTAAATTCAAGTTTTCGAAACATTTAAATCAATTTTCAAGTTCAATAAACATGTATAAACATAAAAGTTATTTCATTCATTAATTTTTTTCTTATATAATCAACAAATATTGCAATTATTACATTTATAAAAAAAATTTAATGATGAAATAAAATGTAAAAAAAAAATTATTTGCACTTAAAATTGCATAAATAATTTTTTTTTAGAGCATCATAATAGTGGGAGATGCAGATTCCAGTAATACAAAAGCTGTTGACGAGTTAAATGTTGAATTTGGTCAGAAAAAAATAACATTTTTACCATGTGACATTTCAAAAAATACCGAATTTGATGGCAAGTATAATTTTGTTTTAATTATATCTAAATTATTTACAAAAAATATCATTATTGCTTAGCAATCTTCAAAGAAGCTATTAAACTGCTGGGTGGCCTTGACATCGTTATCAACAATGCCAATCTTATCAGCGAGTCTGATATTACGAAAGCAATCGACGTAAATGTTGTAAGTAGAATTAACTAATTTATTTAAATGAGAAAAAAAAAAAAAAGTTTTCCATCGTTTATACACTTTTTTCTATTATTTTTCGGTCTTAATTTGCAGACGGCTGTAATTCGCAGTACGATGTTGGGAGTGCAGCAAATGCGAAAAGATTGCGGGGGAAAAGGTGGTATAATTGTAAACGTTACATCGGTAACTGGATTGGAGCCTTTGCCTCAGCTGCCTGTTTATTCCACTGCTAAACAAGCTGTCATTAGTTTCAGTCGTTCATTTTCCGTAAGTCGAAAAATTTTTTTTTTATCATAAAATATTGTCTTTTTCACCTTAAAAAAAATTTTTTTTACCGATTTATTTATTTTTTATTAAATAGCAACCATATCACTATGAAAGAACGGGCGTTAAAATTGTCACTTTGTGTCCTGGAGTAACAGAATCTGTTCAAGATAATTCAGAGAGTTTAAAAAATGAATTAACAGCATCAAATTCAAATTCGGAATCAAAAGTAATGCTACCCCAAAGGTAAATAATTAAAATTTCTAATTTAAAGTAATCCATTAATTTTTATAATTCATTGATTAATAATTATAGGGTTGGAACAATTGCTCACAGTTTGGTTTATTTAATCAGGTGTGCTCACAATGGTACAATTTGGGTGAGTGAAAACAGTCAGCCAGTTTATGAAATTCAGCCACCAGATGTATTACCACAAAAGCAAACTGACGATGATATTTTAAATTTTGAAACAATTTAATAAATAATTAATTTTTAATACATATTATATTCTTACTAAAATCAAATGAATAAAAAGATAAATAAACAAAAATATTCATTTCTCAGTGCCGAGTAAGTAATATTACTTTTAATCATTATATGTCGGTGAAATTACATTTTTTCTTGAACCCTTCGAGTACACACTTGGGTAAATCTGATAAACTCACGTAAATTACCAGCAAAAAATGTTAAAAATCACAAAAAGCTACATTTTTTTGTATATAAAATTCCGTTTTTAAAAAATAAAACGCTTTTATTGTGATTTTTTTTTTTGTCATGTTAAAGACGTTAATAATCTCTTTAATATTTATTAACTATTTAAACACAATTTAAAGTATATCTCTGAATTTTTTCAAACCAATCGCTCGATTAGTTGTAGAATTCTATACGCAGTTCGCAAAAGTGGACACAGTGAAAAATTGACCCAGAGTGTAGATGTTGAAAAAAAATAGGTGTGTGTACTCAAAAGGTTAAATTTCTCGTATCAATTCCCGCCGTGATACCTGTGATGCCTGCGTACGCAGGTTATTTCCCGCTCAATTCCGCCGTTTCCCGCGAATTTTATCAGTTTGTGTGCAGCTGCTAACCAACACCAACTGTGAACTTGTTGCATGCTGATGAAATAACCGCAGTATTACTTGAAAATCACCTCAACTCTCCACTCTCCAAGTGAATAGTATTAAATTATTAATTATATATTTTAAAAAATTGACGAATAATTGACCATAAACTGCTCTCAGGCATTAAATTTTTTAAAAATCAGTAAACTAACCTCAACATGACAAGTATTCAAACATCGCTACAGTTCCCTGTGAAGAAAAAAATTACTTTCTACAAAACCAAAGATCCTTCAACCGCAGTATATTCTCCAAAAACCACCACACCCTCGAGGTATCAGTCGACGGTGAAAAAAATCATGGTTGTGAGCAGCAGCAGCGAGGGCGAGTCCGACTCTGACACGGAAAACTCGCAAATATCAACAGACATCACCAGGACACCTCGCCGGACTCGAAAAGCGTCGGAAGCCGAGTTTGGAGGTTCTCCACCAAAGCAGAAATGCATTAACTCACCAAAAACACCATCAACGCTGCTGAACCGACTGCAACTGAGCCCCGCCGACGAGAAGACGCATCTGGCGCCGAAAAAGCTCTTCAACGACAAGTACACTAATGCGAGAAATGCCCTGCACAGCTCGACATCCGAAAACCTTCCGGGAAGAGAGGCAGAGCTGGCTGAGCTGGGTAATTTCATCAAAACACACCTGGAAACGCAGTCGTCAGGCTCACTGTACGTGTCTGGGCCACCGGGGACCGGCAAAACCGCCTGTCTGTCGCATATAATGCAGCAGGAGCACCTAAAAAACTCCTTCAGGATCGTATACGTCAACTGCACGCTGATGAAGTCGGCTGGCGCGATCTACGCGAAGATAATCCAGGAATTGGGCATTGGCGCGACAAAGGCAGGCAAGACCCCGAAGGCAACGATCGAGAGGCACCTCGCATCGTCTCACAAAATGATTCTTTTGGTTCTGGACGAGATGGATCAGCTGGAGAGTAAGCGCCAAATGATTCTCTACTCGATCTTCGAGTGGCCGTCAATACCCAAGTCGAAACTGCTCCTCGTGGGCATCGCCAACGCCCTCGATCTCACCGACCGTGTCCTCCCGCGGCTGCAGGCACGCTGCGAGCTCAAGCCAAAGCTCCTGCACTTTGCGCCCTATTCCAAACAGCAGTTGGCTGATATTATCAGCGATCGTCTGAAACAGGCTCAAGTCTCCGAGGTTTTCAGCACTGTTGCTGTCCAACTCCTTGCGGGAAAGGTCGCCGCCATCTCCGGCGACGTTCGACGGGCATTGGATATCAGCCGGCGGGTTATCGAGCATGCAGAGTCCCTAAAGGCATCCGTTGTCCTCCAGCCTGCAGTAGATAACGGTTAGAATCGATCTTTAGAACATCTTTTATTTTTTATGGTTGAATTTTGAGATATGTCATTAATTTTATGATTTTTTGTAGATGGCAATGGAGGACAGAGTAAAAAACAGTCTCCAGGAGGTGCTTTGAGGGCTGTTGATTTAAAGGAGGTCCTGGCGGTTGTCAATAGTGTTTATGGAGGCTCGCAAAATGTTGAACAGGATGAGGATACTTTTCCGTTGCAACAAAAAATTCTGCTCTGTTCACTCATGCTTATTTTAAATCATGCGAAAAATAAAGACGTCACTGTGAATAAGGTAAGCGAAAGACAATTTTTTTCCAATAAATTATTTATTGATTTATTTATTTGTCTATTAAGGATAAAGAGTGTTTTATTAAGTCTTTAGAATGTTGAATTTTATAAAAAAATTTGTTATTTTGTATTGCAGTTGCACATGGTTTACAAGAAAGTCTGTAGCAAGCAAAAAATTCAGGTGATGGATATTTCCGAGTTTGTTGGACTATGCAAGCTTATAGAGACGCGGGGAATTTTGCGAATTACCGAGAAAAAAGAAGTAAGACTATCGAAAATTAATCTCCAATGGGATCAAGCAGAACTCAGCACTGCTCTGCAAGATAAAAAATTAATAGCAGACATAATCGACGATACATCCTGCCTTTGACGAGTTTTTTATCGAAATATTTTCCTCTTTATTTATCGATCTGACGTCTCCAATCACATTTTTATTGTTGAATATTGAAGCATGATTAGTTATTATTTTACTTGTCAGTATCAATAATATGTAAAAATTATGAAACTTTTTATTGTCCAATAACGTGCACACTCAAGTGCAATCAACTGTCAGAAAAAAAGATATTTTGCGTTTAAAAAAATTTTAATTCTCATTTTACCAACCTTGTCGATTTTTTCTTCAAGTTATTATTCAATAATCTTTTTTTATATTAGGCAATTAATCACAAATTTATGGCACGAATTTTTTCATTTTACCAACCTTGTCGATTTTTTCTTCAAGTTATTATTCAATAATCTTTTTTTATATTAGGCAATTAATCACAAATTTATGGCACGAATTTTATCAATAAAATTTAAAATAGTTTCATTCGGCAACACTACGCGCGCTACTAGTAAAAAAACAACTTCCGTGTGTGTCTGTGAGTTTTTATCAATAAAATTTAAAATAGTTTCATTCGGCAACACTACGCGCGCTACTAGTAAAAAAACAACTTCCGTGTGTGTCTGTGAGTGACAGAGTGTTTTCACATTGAAAATTTGGATTTCAACAAAACAGCGACAATGTCGACAGTTTTAGTGCCTGAAATAACTCCGCCAGGCTTCTCCTTTGACCTGTGCAAACGGTAAGTCTCAAAAAACGTCATTTATCCAACAAAAATCCTCAATTTCTATCCAATAAACTTGTCAAACACACAACCTAACCTAACTTTTGCGAATACTGCTGTGTCAGCAGCACTTCTCGCCTGAAAATTATGAAATATTTCGTATTATCTACATCCTTAGGAATGAAATACTTGCCAAGAAGGGCTTCGCAGCTCCCAAGGCTCAAAAAACCGGCACAACCATCGCCGGAATTATCTACAAGGACGGCGTGATCCTCGGCGCCGACACTCGGGCCACCTCGGGCAACATTGTCGCGGACAAAAACTGCTCAAAGATTCATTTTCTCGCGCAGAATATTTTGTACGTAAATTGAACAAAGATCTATCCAACTAATCCTGACAATTTTCGATTAATTTCAACGTTTTTTTCAGCTGCTGCGGGGCAGGAACTGCCGCAGACACGGAGAAGGTGACGGAGATGGTCGCCAGTCAGATCGAGCTGCACCGGCTGAGCACGGGACGCGTTCCGCGTGTTGTGACGGCCAACAGGCTGCTGAAACAGCACTTGTTCCGTCACCAGGGTCACATTGGAGCCGCGCTCGTGCTCGGAGGCGTGGACGTAGATGGGCCGCATCTCTACGCGATCTTCCCGCACGGTTCCAGCGAGAATTACATGTTTACCACCATGGGCTCGGGCTCACTGGCGGCTATGGCGGTGTTCGAGAGTCGCTGGCGACCCGGTTTGACCGTAAGAACTTGGTTAGGCGACGAGAAACTGGCAGAGAGCATGAAAATTGTTTGTTTTTTCAGGAGGCAGAGGGAAAGGAGCTCGTTGCTGACGCTATTCGCGCTGGTGTGTTCAACGATCTCGGATCCGGCTCGAACGTGGACATTTGCGTGTTGCGCAACACTGAGATCCGTGGCTCTGTCTTTGATTCGCAGGCCGTCGAGTACATTCGGCCGTACGATGTGGCTAACGAGAAAGGTCAACGTGCCGGTGTGTATCGCTACAAACGCGGTACTACGGCAATTCTCAACAAAAATGTACGGCCGATCATTGTCGAGACTGAGACTGTCCGGCGCATTGAGGCTGAGAGTATGGACACGTCCTCCTAGGCAGTTCTATCCCCTTTTTTATTGTTCAACCTACTATCTAACATTGAAGTGGAGGTAATAAAGCGTAAGCAGTAATTTTTTTCTTTAGTTATTTCATGGTAAGGAATTTTCGCGTAATCTGATTTTTATCTGGGGGAATTCGACATTTTGCTGAGTGGTTCTTCGAAATTGTTTCGCGTTTTGATTGATTTATTTAAAAAATACATGAAATTGCAATACGTGTATATGTACTACATGCTATTGTGTGAATTCTATCGCTATTTTTGTCAGAGAGGATTTCTATCATCATATTTCTATGTTATAAATTTTGTTCTTTTCGATAATGTATTCAATAATAGATTTTTCTTAAACATCTAAATGAATGTAGCAATTTTCATACGTTTTTATTTAATATATTAGCATTTAATAAGGATTAATTTGGATAAATAGATACAAATAATTTAAATAATTACCTTCAAATCAATAATTAATTAATCATAGCATAGAAAAATATTTTATAAAGACACACAGTTTCTAAATTTACATACCTATTTTTTACGGGTCAGGAAAATCGTACGAACTTTAGTCAAGTAATTAATCAATTTTTTTCGCGGTTTTTTCGTATAAAATACCCGATTTAACGGGGATTAAAACAGTCCCGCGGATTGCTTGAGTCTCTGACGTCGCCAAGCAGGTAATTTTTCAAATTCCACAGGATTCATCTTAAAAACAGCTGTAAAATCGTCGTAAGTGAGGTGCAACTCTTTGTTGAAGACATCGACATCCCGCGGCAGATTTTCTGCGCCCCCGCGCAGGATTTTCAGCGGATACTTGACGTGTGCGTCGAATTCTGACGCCGGTTGGTCTCTGGGGTTCGTCGGCGAGCCCTGAAGTGCCACGCGAACAGTCTCAAAGGACAGAGTGTCTCGCAGGAGGTTTTGGTTCCAGTTATCAAAGAGGCCGATGTATGTTGGCGGCTCGAGGCCTTGGCGCACGACCGAGATGAGTGTATTGCGATCGCGACCAGCCGGGTGAGTGTACAAGAAGATGGAAGCCTCCTCGAGGACCTTTTTAAGACTCTTGCTGTCTGAAAAAGCACCCAACCACACCCAAACGACGCTCCCGGCGTCCAGGAGCCAGCAGGCCTCGGGAATGAGACTGCTTTGCGTGAATCCGAGAACTTCTGTGCCCACAAACACGTCGCCCATGACGCTGCAGTGGTACAAGTGCCGTCCAGAGTCCTCTAAAACTTCGGCGGCTTCGGTCCCATATGTTCCACGGCCTGGAAAATATTTTTGCATTATTTTTGTGGGTTCAAATTAATTTTTTTTTTGCATTTTCACCTCCCAGTTGCGCCCAGAAATCTTCGTCCTCCTTTCCCTCGGTAATCAGCGGCGCAGATGCAGATGCCAGGCGTCGAGAGGCTTCTCGCGCATCTCCGGTACTTTTTCCACCACACCAGACTATCGGCGACGGTGAAAAGAGGATGAATACCCCGGCAGAGTCGAGGGAACTCGCGCGCAGCGGCCGTTCCACTGCCTTCGACGTGTACGGCGTTGAACCAAAAACTCGTAGTAAATACTTCTTTGGAGCTGGAAGAATTTGTTTGTTTTTTTCATTGTTCAACAAAGGTACAATACTGAAAAATCACTTTTTGATTGACTACTCTCGAGATTTTCATGAAAAAAAAAATGCATTTACACTTGTTTTAAAGATTTTAATAATATTTCGATGGATTTTTCAGACTCACCGGTGTCCTGATGTGATCCAGACAGTATTTTCAACCTTCCGCCATAAATTTGCAGCAGATGCGGAGGTTCACGACCCTGGCACGCTTTTACAAGTTGGGCATTGGCGTCCTGTGCGAGTTTGCACGCAGCATCAAGCGCAGCTTCTCGATCAACATTTGTCGTGTGAGCTCCCTCCCAGCAGTAAATAATTGTCCTCTGTCTCCTGAGACTTCCATAAATATATCTCATAACGTAGCACGCGCCAGCGTAAAAAATTCCCTGGTCCCTGTCAGTCACCTCGATCACACCCTCGCTCTTATTCACGCGCCACAGACTTTTTGCGCCACTGCCGTCGTCCACGAGTTGGCACTCGGCCGCGACTTTTGGCCGCTCGCTCATGTACTCGGGTTCGAAGGTGGCCGTGAGGATGAGCGGTCGTATTTTAGTCTGCTCCCAGGACCGCAACAGTGTCTTTATCTCCGCGGGCTCCTCGCCCTCGATAGCGCGCGCCACTGGCACGCAGGGGCTGTAGCCTTTCTTCTTCACGAAACCGCGGGCATTTCGCACGGCCTCGAGCTTCTCCCGCGCGTCAACCTCGCGCCCGACCCACGCCCAGACTCCCGCCTCGCCGCGGTCGAGGAGAAACACCGCGGAGGACGTCAAGTCGGTGCGGAAAATCGGCCCGGACTTTAGTTCGGCGACTTTGTACTTGCGCGACTGCTCGCTGCACTTGTACAGCCGGATTGGCGACGGTTGGGGGATCGTCACCGAGGTCTGCGGCAGTACTGAGCGCAACTTGGGGTCGAGAACTGCGTCGAAGAGGCTCCGGTCGTCCCCTTTTAGCGTTTGCTCGTAGCCGTCGTCTACGATGACGACTCGCGTGTTGTTGTTCTCCCGCCATGATTCCAACAGCCGATGAGCGTGCCGCTTGTGCAGCGCGTTCGAGCTCGAACCGAGCCAAAGAAATACTACACCACGGCTACGCATGTCCACGAGGATCACGTCGCTTGAGGAAAAATTGTCCCAGCACACCGACTCCAGCTCGGTCATTGTCGGCACTGACACGCCTGTCACTCGGTGCAGTGTTGCTTGCCGGGCGTCAAAGTGCTCCCTTTCGATGGACAGTTCCTCGCGGAAATATGCGAGGAACCGCGGACTCTCTCGGCCTTCGGATTCCCGCATCAAAATTGACGCTGACACTTGAGAATCCAATTCTGCGGCTCGCAGCGCTGCCGCCCCGGAGATTGTAGAGTCGCAGCTGCTCCCGATCCAGAAGTGGATTGTTCGTACGGTGTTTGTACTCTTTAGTTCCTTTATCTAGAAAAATAACAAATATTTTACGGTATTGTTTTAAAAAACCGTATAAATGGACGAAGAAATTTTTTTTCTAATTTTCAAAGAGGTAAATATTATTGGAAATTTCACCGTTTTTGTGATTTTTTTTTTGTTTTTTGATGATAACTTGGTAACTAAGTAAAATAACGAAAAATATTGTAGAAGTTAAATGATAGGAAATTTAATTTCCTACTAGAAATATAGAATACATTTTTTCGATATTTTGCATTGTTTTTGAGATATTTTGAAAAATAAGAATTTTTAAAAATCAGTAATATCTCAAAAACTGAGAGAGTTACAAAAAAGTTTAGTTAATATTTTTTGTAGATAATTGAACCGTTGATCATTTAACTCATATAATATTTTTCGGTATCTCTTGTATTTACCGAGTTATCGTAAAAAAATCGAAAACATCACGAAAACTGCGAGTGTATATACACGCCTTTAAAAATTTGATGACCTAAATTTCATTGTGAAACATAATTTTTCCTATTTTTAAGGCATTTTTAAATATTTATAAGCTTTTTTTGCATAGTGGTTCAATTTATTTGATAAAAATGAAAAAAAAATTTTCTGAGATTAACGAAATTTTTATGTACGATTTTTCTTAAATAAAATCGAGTAAAATTTCTCTTATTTTAGGGGTAGAAGACGAAACAATATTGAATAGTCAGTTATTTTTTTTTACGGAATTACCTTTACAATTTTTTGATAGAGAACAAAGAGAATTTTTTTTTTTTGTACTAAAAAATTACTCACTGGCATTCCAGGATACGGAAGTCCACCATCTCTGGCGGATACTGCATAAATAACGTATGCACACTCGGCAAAAAATCGTCCGATTTTATTCCTTGGCACGATTATAGCTTGCAGACCCTACAAAAACCAATATTTCCACTTGTTTTCATCTCTCTTAAATAATAGTTTAAGAGTTTTCAATGATAATAATTTATATTTATCTATATACCTCAATTTTCCAGACTAAAAAGGCGGTTCGATTTTTCGGGACACTCCTGAAGACATCACTGCCCGAGTCCTCGGAGCTTCGATCATCCTGTCGACAATCCATCATTCAATATTCAAATCTTACGCACTAAACAGCCCTTGTTCACGCGAAGATATCCGACTATACAACTCGAATTCAATTCGAACACTTATAATTCCGCGCGATTATATCGAAGAACTTGCATATCGCAAGTTGGATCTCTAAACACACTTAAACGCCGCGATATCAATGCAGAAAAAAATCAGGCATTCGCGTGCTAAACTAGAAACCTGAATTTAACACTTTGTGAGTAGCAATGTCACAATCAACTTGTTGAAACTAATGGACATATTTCCGCTCTCTCTTGCGATTTTTTCCCTAAACTCGGATAAAATAATTTTTTTTAATAATTGTATAAACTAGAAAAAAAACTCACTCGTTTCGAGAATCCCATCTCCGATGATTGATCGATGAAATTCGATGAATTCAAGTCAAATTTATTGATTTTTTTTTGTTTTCTTTGATCTACGACATATATGCGAAGGTGTTGAGCGTCCGCAGGCAACTGGTACACCGAGTTGCTCAACTAAAAAAGAAACCATACTAGTGCAGAAACCGGAAATGGGCCCCCGGAACACGACGCAACCACCCATGACCAGCAGTACCTCATGCATATCTACTCACACGTTCGACCATACGGGCATTCTCTGCTCCTATTACACGTTATCTAACGTACCTGCACCTGTGCTGTTGGCTCATGTTGACAATGCCCAGCACAAATACTCTGATAATCGATCGGTGGAATTTTTAGATTTTTTTGTCATGAGATATTTCAATCATTTCATTAAATTAATCATTTTGTAAAAAGAATTAAGTTTGATTGAATTAAAAAAGACAAATTTTTCGGATTTAATTGTTTTTACATTTTGTAAGAAATATTTATGATTTTTTTTCATAAAAATAATTTAAATATTCAGATTTAAGGCACAATGACTGGTGTGAAATTTGTTGAGAGATTTGGAATTGCAGTAATTTTCGTGATTTATTTAAAGACCGTGAGATTTTGACAATTGGGCAACATGGGAATCTATGTTGAAAGTAGTCTACAGATTTCACACTGTGTTTTCCATTGCATCAACACAGAATTGAGAACAATCACGCAGTAATTTAGTGATATATGTATACTAGGGTGGCGCAAAAAAATCGACTTTTTTAGATTTTTGAATTTTGTATCAAAAAATTGTTGTTAATTATGTTTTAAGAGCCTTCTAAAATAATTATATTGATATAAGGTATTTTTTTAGACCACTTACGAATTTTTAAATCTGCAAAAATGGTCAAAATGTGATTGTAAAGATTTTTTTTCTTTTTTTCTTTGCGACTATCAACATTAAATTTGTTGATTTTCTTTACTTTGTGAGGTATTTTGCGTCTAAAATAATGTCTTAATATTATTATTATGTAAAAGGTCGTTCGAGAACATCGAAATCAGTGTAGTTCAACACTTTCAAAATTTATAAATGACCCCTAAAATTAATATTTCCAACTAAAACTTTGTAGAACATATTTCTATTACATGTAAAAAAATTTGCAATAGCGATAATAAGATAAAAAAATTTTTTACTATCAAATTTGGAACATTTTTGCAAATTTCAAAATTCTTGAGCAACCTTTAAAAATGCTTGTATCATAAAACATGATAAACTATAATTTTTCCATACAAGGCCGAAAAAACAAAAATAGACGATTTTTTTTGCGCCATCCTAATCTTTACACAATCGAGTTAAAGTAAAATTCTAATTCTTTCTTTCATTAACTACATATATTAAAAACCGTCACTATCATGTCACAAATGAAATTAACTTTCTCAAATAGAATAAAATTAAGTCAAGGTGAAATAACGACAACTAAAAATCTCAATATCATGATTGATTTTAATAATTGTCAGATATTCATAAGAATGACAGCTCTAAATATTACTCATTATCAGAATAAGTAATCACGATCGCAATTAACCGCACGTTTTTACAGGCTCAGCTTCTGTGAGCTCATCTTCAGCCTCACGATTTTTTTCACCCATTTCAAACCTCGCAAAATCCAAAAGCTCAGCCTCAGCTGGAAGTAGGACCTGGTGAACACTGAGAGAGGGATCTAGCAGAAATTCCTGATGAATCAACACTGACTCATCGTCCGCATTTTCTGTCGCATTGTCTTCCTCCACATTTCCAATTTTACTCGGATTCATTCCTACACAAAATAAAACATCAAATTAAACCCAGAACCCATGCAAAGTCATCCTAAAGTTGTTTTTCACTCGATTTTATCGCAATTTCCGTATTAAAAATCGAATTATTTGTGAAATATCGCAGTTAAAATTACCAATTATATGCTGGCACAGTTGCATGCCGAGTACTTTATTTTCCTGTGGGCTTTTGAGAGCCAAAAGCGCGCCGTAGCGCCCGAAGGACGCGAGAGTCGACTCCTCAGAGGCCGGGTGCGTGCAACCAACGAGCTGAACGTCCGGATGGACAGTCATGCACAGAGCACGTTTGACAGCGATATTCTCGCCGAGGTTTCCGATAGTTAAAGCCACATGATCGGCCAGAGAACGACCATCAGCCGCGAGAATGCTTTTCAGTGTCTCTGCATCGAGCAGAGTTTTTTTCACCGGAATTTCCGCAGTGAAATCCTCCATATTTTTGACTATAGTCGACACTACGACCTCGGCAAGACCTTGGAATGTCTTGTTACGTGATACAAAATCTGTCTCGCAATTTATCTCCATCAGTGCACCGTGATTATCCTTTATCATTACCGCGATAAGACCTTGGCTGGTTGATCTGCCCTGTAACTTGGCGGCTTTGGACCAGCCGTGAGCTTGCGCCTGCTCCTTCAACCACTCCTCAGCCTGAAAATCATGTTTTTTTTAATAAAAAAATGTTTATTATATTTGATTTTGAGAGAAATTACCTTTGAAAGATCATTTTCGTGCAGCTCCAACGCCTTCTTGCAGTTGGCGAATGTGTATCCGGTTTTTTTACGCAGTTTTGACAGCAAAAGCTTCTTTGACGACTGCCAGAATGAATTTCCGGTTGAGAAATATCGGCAGAATTGATTGGCAATCATCTGCAGGTTTAGGAATAATTTAATATTATTTCTAAAGTTCTTTTTAGAATTTATATAGGCGCATTGTCGACATAACCTCAATTCGAGTTGAGATTGTGGATAGTTTCAATGAGAAAACGAGTAAATTAGGTATTATTTCGAGTGATTAGGATAAAAAAAGTTTTTTCCAGTGTTTTTTTAACTAGTTTATATGATTAGTTGATTAATTTTTGCACAATCTTACCGCGAAAAGTCCAATCGAGTTTTTTTCCTGTCAGTCGAAATCTCTTGAAGTCTTTGACTTTAGTAAATTCTTTTACTTTTAAGGTATTTATGAATTTATTAATTGCTGTAATAATTTAAAGCGATCATTTGAAATTAAATAAAAAGTACACAATCAGGTTATTTCTCACGATGGCAGGATAATCACTGAAAAAAAAAAATTTGGAGCATCGGAACTGTACAATATCAGATTATTTTACCTACAGTCAATGATTGATAATATAACTCCCTAACTTGCCTTCCAGTTACTAACAACCCCCCTCTTTTAGAGAGAGGGTGGTTTGTCGGTAATCAAGGAAAGTAATTCAGGAAGAAAAAAAATACTACGCGATCCATGAAGAAATGGAAGAGAAGGATAAAATGATTGTATCGGCTACTAGTGTCCTCGGAACGTGATAATTTCAATTAAGTATGTCAGATATGGCCTTCCAAATAGCAGATACTATTCGTCAACAATTAAATATCGTAGGCCGATGTTTGTTATTGAATTTCAGGGTCGAGCTGGTGAGTATAAACGAATTATTTGTACAAAAAAGGCCGAAAATAGTCTCTAACCATGTGTGTAATCAGGAGAATGCTGTTCAATTGATCAATCCGTATACTGTATGCTTTGGGGAGCATGCTGATAGTGCCCTTGAATTGTTGCACCATGGGCTCTCGGGTACTATATCTGAAATTCACCGATTCCATCTTGCAATATTGCTCAAAAATGACATTTTATGAGTTTCATCGAATTTAATTTATTAAATTAATTTTAATAATAAATAACCTCCTGTTTTTTTGAAAAGCTCGGATGAATGAGATTCAGACAGTGAAGGAGATCAATTTAAGAAAGTAGTAGTTTTTAAGAGATGTCTTGCTGTGCAGACCACAACGACTATTTACCGCTTCTATATAAAGATATCCAAGGTTTTCATGTCTCACGGAATGACGTCGACTGCAATTAAAAATATTTTTGCAGATGTCCTCGGAAATATCGATCCAATATATCAGTATTCACTCACGTAGTTCATCAATCTTGCCGAGGAAACCATTGACAATATGCTCCCCCAGTGGAGAATATCAGTGATGTGCGCGCCTGAAGGACCTCTGGAGCATGGCATTCACTTACTCCCTGATGTGCATCAATATCTGTCGCTCGCGCTCTTCGTCGTGCAAGATAAACTCTTGTTTTTTGCCGTGTACAGCTGGTGAATCAACTCTAAAGGGGGTGATATCGAGGCTCAATGCTCGATGGTATTTCTTATCACTGAAAGAATGGATTTAACTTCGAAAATATTACTAGAAGTATGTAGATTATCGATTCTCTGCAATTTATGATGACAAATATCTTAAAAAAAAAAAAAAAAAAAAAA
>MVJL01011377.1:0-23259 GCA_002156465.1 Macrocentrus cingulum | reverse complement strand
ATTATTATTATTATTATATAAAAAATTACGTTGAAGCACCAAAAATATTCTTCTGCCAACATGGCTTTTTCCTAGCCCAACATGACTTTTTCTTGGAGGCATGATAATTTTTCTTGTGCAGCACGGGAAATTTTCCCGTGTAATATTCTTCTGCCAACATGGCTTTTTCCTAGCCCAACATGACTTTTTCTTGGAGGCATGATAATTTTTCTTGTGCAGCACGGGAAATTTTCCCGTGTCTACCATTCACGCCAGCTTTAGTAGAGAGAACGGTAATTTTTACCTGTTTCGGCGGGCAAAAATTCTGTGATTTTTCTCTCCGTGTATCAATGTCAATCTACCATTCACGCCAGCTTTAGTAGAGAGAACGGTAATTTTTACCTGTTTCGGCGGGCAAAAATTCTGTGATTTTTCTCTCCGTGTATCAATGTCAATTCTAAGAAACACATAACTTTAATTAAAATTGTCATTCGGTTCTGATATTACCGACAAAAATAGAGCGATTTATTTTTCTCTCCGTGTATCAATGTCAATTCTAAGAAACACATAACTTTAATTAAAATTGTCATTCGGTTCTGATATTACCGACAAAAATAGAGCGATTTAGATAAAGACACAGTTCTGCTTAATAAACGGAGTTAATAGGTCGTAGGTTATCAAAGTTTCGTACTGATTGCTTTTTAAAATAATAAAGTTATGTAATAAACAATGGAAATACACTATGTATGTATAAACGGAGTTAATAGGTCGTAGGTTATCAAAGTTTCGTACTGATTGCTTTTTAAAATAATAAAGTTATGTAATAAACAATGGAAATACACTATGTATGTACAAATTCATTCGTTCTGTCGTAGGTTATCAAAGTTTCGTACTGATTGCTTTTTAAAATAATAAAGTTATGTAATAAACAATGGAAATACACTATGTATGTACAAATTCATTCGTTCGATAAAATAATTAGATTTTTTTCCTTATTCATTACAATCGTTCTATACAAGAGAATGGCAACAATGAATCTACTAACCTTACTACTTGATAATTAACTACAACTTATGACGTCATTATCAATGTCAATTCTAAGAAACACATAACTTTAATTAAAATTGTCATTCGGTTCTGATATTACCGACAAAAATAGAGCGATTCAGATAAAGACACAGTTCTGCTTAATAAACGGAGTTAATAGGTCGTAGGTTATCAAAGTTTCGTACTGATTGCTTTTTAAAATAATAAATAATAAACAATGGAAATACACTATGTATGTACAGATTCATTCGTTCGATAAAATAATTAGATTTTTTCCTTATTCATTACAATCGTTCTATACAAGAGAATGGCAACAATGAATCTACTAACCTTACTACTGTACTGATTGCTTTTTAAAATAATAAAGTTATGTAATAAACAATGGAAATACACTATGTATGTACAAATTCATTCGTTCGATAAAATAATTAGATTTTTTCCTTATTCATTACAATCGTTCTATACAAGAGAATGGCAACAATGAATCTACTAACCTTACTACTTGATAATTAACTACAACTTATGACGTCATATTTTTTTCCTTATTCATTACAATCGTTCTATACAAGAGAATGGCAACAATGAATCTACTAACCTTACTACTTGATAATTAACTACAACTTATGACGTCATAAAAGTATTGTTATCTTCAAGCAAAAAGAGAAGTTATTTTAAAATGGTTTTTCAGCGCCACCAAATTCAATCGATAAGTTGTTTGCTCGAGTTCCGAAGTTGTGGTTAAGATAGCGTTACGTGCAAATTCTAAAACAGCTTATATTTCGCATGGGGATAGAAATATAGTTTGTAACAGGTAGTTATGAAGGACAAAGGAACCTCTAGCTTCCATGAAGGTAATGGACAATTGACTGTAATAACGTCATATTAGGTTATTATAGATGAACGGATGCCATCTTCTTATTTCAATGTATTCGGCGGTTCAAACGTAAATATGTAAGAGCTATCTCAGGTTTTTGTTTGTAGATAAAGTAAATTATTATAGATGAACGGATGCCATCTTCTTATTTCAATGTATTCGGCGGTTCAAACGTAAATATGTAAGAGCTATCTCAGGTTTTTGTTTGTAGATAAAGTGAATATAGAAGCCTATGTGTTTGTCATAAGATTTTATAAACTTATAATCACAACAACTAGCACCGTGATTTAATTAACAAAAAATACTCGAGTTAATAGTAAGAACTAAATATTGCATAGACTGTCATAAGATTTTATAAACTTATAATCACAACAACTAGCACCGTGATTTAATTAACAAAAAATACTCGAGTTAATAGTAAGAACTAAATATTGCATAGACTAGCAATACTTTAAGGAATAAAAACTTATTCTGAAATGAGTTCGCTGTTGAGTTGAATAATTCATTCTACTACGATTTGTATCACAGTAGATCGTTTTTCACTCGTCGGATTTGATGTTTATTGCGTCCCCGTTTTCTCCCAACTTTATTCTTATGGTGACTCGTTCGACTAGAGTGACTCTCCATCGATTCTTCTTCGACGGTGACAGGCCTTGTTCTGTAAATAATTAAAATAAACTGGTCAAAACTTTACAGGTAATTATAAAGATCTTATCGAAAATTTGATGACAAATTTATGTTATGAATGATTGAAACAATTTACATAATTAGATATTAATGAATGGAAAACAGTAATTTTATTACTACAATGACATGTTTAGCATCTATTAAAATGACATTAAATGCAGCATCATAGAATATTTACCTTATGTGTCGTGGCGCTGATATGAATGTCTGTTCTCGCTGGGAACTAGATGATTCAAAGTCACTCCTGGCGAAAGTTGGATTACGAACTACCTCATTTTACGATGTGGCGAAGTGAATATTAGTTCTCGCAGAGGTTGAAATGGTTTAGATTCTCGCCAGGATTTAGCTGCTGGAGCTGGGGATCTTGAAGAGTCAGAATATCTAGTTGGATCGTGAGGTCGAATTGGAGCCACATTGCGTCTTTGTGCATGCACTGCTCGATTTCTTCCGTAGTTGTATGCACTTAAACTCATCTCATCGGCAGAACCTTCTTTTGAATTGGCTTTTATGATATTTGAGCTGTAAATAGGATACGTTGTTAATGTATACCAGAAAAAATAACTTCCAACAAAGAGCAAAAGGGACCTGGTTAAATATTTTAATACTCTGAAAATACAGACCTTAAGGGGAATAATTCCCTTATAATTTCAGCTTCACAAATCACTACAATCAATGAGGATATCAAACATATGAACACACATTTAATGGATTTCATTTTTACTTTCTTATCACAGGAATACTCATCAATGTTTCTTCACAAATCACTACAATCAATGAGGATATCAAACATATGAACACACATTTAATGGATTTCATTTTTACTTTCTTATCACAGGAATACTCATCAATGTTCCCTTTAAAAAACGATCATTCTATTCAAATCATTCAACCTTCATTCAAATCATTCAATCATTCTATCCAAATCCAACGAGATAATACTGAAACCAGTGGGTTATATTTTGGAATATAATTTGTATTTTATTCGGTACTTACTTGGCCCTGGATGGAGAAAAATGTAGGGAAGGTAATTCGTTATGAATGAAACCAGTGGGTTATATTTTGGAATATAATTTGTATTTTATTCGGTACTTACTTGGCCCTGGATGGAGAAAAATGTAGGGAAGGTAATTCGTTATGAATAAAATGACTCGAACCGTTATATTTCGTTTAATTTGTATTTTATTCGGTACTTACTTGGCCCTGGATGGAGAAAAATGTAGGGAAGGTAATTCGTTATGAATAAAATGACTCGAACCGTTATATTTCGTTGAATGACTATTTGGCCAGAAGGGTTTGAAAATTTATTTATTTAATTAATTAAACGTGGCGTGAGATACTCGTTGTAGAGGTAAGGTGACTTACAATGCGTCGAGAATATTCAAATTGACGGGAGTTGACCTGGCTGGTCTGCGAGGATGACGTTGATATCTCGGTGAATACCTCTGCGACCTCGTGGAACCTCATGATGCGGTGGATTCTCTCTGGGTTCGATGAGACCCTCGTGTTCTGGTATTATCCCAGATTACTCGATGGAAGAGAGCGCGTAAGATGGCTGAGCGCGCTCAAGGTAGGTGAACACGTTGTCACTTGAGCCGACGGGGCAAGATTTTGCGACGAGCACACCGAACTTAAGTCGTATCTGAGTCTTTCTCTTCGGTCGTTAATCAGGACTTTTCCAGGCCCTCAACAGGATTGTCGAAGCTCTTCTCCACGCTCTGAGTCACTCCAAGTAACTCTTGGCTTCCTCGGTCGTTAATCAGGACTTTTCCAGGCCCTCAACAGGATTGTCGAAGCTCTTCTCCACGCTCTGAGTCACTCCAAGTAACTCTTGGCTTCCGTTTTATGAGGTTTCTCTGGATGAATTCACGAGAGCAAAGTTTCACGTCTTTCGTTGTCGCGTGTCAGTCCACAAGTGTCCGTGCTGTGCGCGCGCGCGCACCGTCTTTTTCGCGTAAGATGGCTGAGCGCGCTCAAGGTAGGTGAACACGTTGTCACTTGAGCCGACGGGGCAAGATTTTGCGACGAGCACACCGAACTTAAGTCGTATCTGAGTTTTTCTCTTCGGTCGTTAATCAGGACTTTTCCAGGCCCTCAACAGGATTGTCGAAGCTCTTCTCCACGCTCTGAGTCACTCCAAGTAACTCTTGGCTTCCGTTTTATGAGATTTCTCTGGATGAATTCACGAGAGCAAAGTTTCACGTCTTTCGTTGTCGCGTGTCAGTCCACAAGTGTCCGTGCTGTGCGCGCGCGCGCACCGTCTT
The DNA here is from genome assembly GCA_002156465.1 of Macrocentrus cingulum. Lineage (NCBI taxonomy): Eukaryota > Metazoa > Arthropoda > Insecta > Hymenoptera > Braconidae > Macrocentrus > Macrocentrus cingulum. Next base: position 18,411 of record MVJL01011377.1, on the reverse strand, counting down.
TTTCGTGACGGACAGGGCCGTAATGCTTTGAGGGACTCTCCCCGGGGAAATTGAATCGCCCCAGGGACGGTCACCTCAAGACAGGGCGGGAGAATTCGAACCCGCCTTGTCTCAATAGAGTCCATCCTGGTCCGCATCATGGTATTTGGTTGGCAAACAGTTTAATGGCAAAACGTCCGTAGTGTTAGTTTGATACCATAAAATCAGTGCACTTCGTCGATTAGCCATCTCTGATTGTCTTTGGATCATAAAAATGAAAAATGTGTCTTAAAATATAATTTTCACGTGATATGTTTTGAGGTTAGGTTGCTTATGCCTAACGTGTTTATCCAGCATATTCAATAAATGTAATGTAAATCAGTAATATGATGAATTACTTACCTCCGTTTCAATGAGTTAAATACACTAAAAATTCAACACAGACGCGTAATTGATCGATATAATTTGATTTTCTCTCGCCTGGTACCAATAATTTGTGAACAATACAATTTAATACAACGTGGTGCTGATGAAAGTGATCAGGCCACCAGACATGCGCTGCGGAGATGAGAAAGCACCAATGGCAAGATCACGCGGGAAATTTTAAAAGAGGAAATAAGAGAAAAGCCATTGTTGGAAAAAAATGAAATAAAAATTTCAGTAATGGATTTTCGTGATCAATTAGTAAAAAAAAATACGTTGGAAATACACTACAGCTGATATATCGGGTTATATACTGAATGTATCATTAATATAAAATTTGCATATACACATTTATTGGACTTGCGCACACGCATGTACGAGCCACGTTCGCCCGACATAACCTCTCATCATCGAGTGTAAACAAGTGACTGTGTTCGATTTTATTCCTTCAAATTTATCCAGTTTAATTATAATGCCATATAAACCGTTCAATCAATTAGGCAGAAGGCAGCAAATCAATCGCATTAATGCGGCGTTGGCTGCCGTTCGGGATAGGAATGTAGTGGAAAACCGTGCTAACGTAGATCGACCAATTTCACCAAACCCTCCAGATATGTAAGTATTACTATATGCATATATAGCTTGTCATTCACTAATAAAATACTGGAATTGATGAATAATATTTTTGATATAACGCGGGAACCGTATCAAATATAGAGAGCTTCATCCTGAGCTGAATCCTGAGCCTCAACCACAGCCTCATCCAGAGCCTCGTGCGGAGGAAAATGTTCGAGAAGAAATTGTTAGTAATGATGAGCAAAATGCTGCTCGAGAGGATAATGTTGCTGAGGAAAATGAGCTGTGGAATGATATCCGTCAGATATTAAACCTCAACAATAATGAAAATGATGCGTAAGTCAAAGGGTGATACCACAAATAAGTCAAAGGGTGATACCACAAATATATTTAATACATCCAACGTCTGTCATGTATCAATAAAAAATAACTTTCAGTGTTCTAGTTGGAGAACCTGTACTCGGCGATGTCTTTGATGACGCAAATCTCGTATATCAACCTCCGATGCAGCATAATATGGACGACATTTTCAACATGAACAATGAGGATGACGATGACGAGAGTGAAGAGGAAGAGGAGGATGACGACAATATTCAGGAAGATGGAGATGATGAACTTTATCATAATTCTCCTCTCACTGTTGGACAAAGCATGCTTTTGATGTTAGCCTTCATGCTACGTCATAACCTTAACATGACTGTTCTGGCTGACTTGATCACGCTGATTGAATTACATTGCCCTGCTGCCGGCATCAGGACTAATAGTTTGTTCAAATTTCGTAAATTTTTCAACGTTGAAAAAGGATGCGGCGTTACAAAACACTATTATTGCTCTCTTAAGTCAAAGGGTGATACCACAAATATATTTAATACATCCAACGTCTGTCATGTATCAATAAAAAATAACTTTCAGTGTTCTAGTTGGAGAACCTGTACTCGGCGATGTCTTTGATGACGCAAATCTCGTATATCAACCTCCGATGCAGCATAATATGGACGACATTTTCAACATGAACAATGAGGATGACGATGACGAGAGTGAAGAGGAAGAGGAGGATGACGACAATATTCAGGAAGATGGAGATGATGAACTTTATCATAATTCTCCTCTCACTGTTGGACAAAGCATGCTTTTGATGTTAGCCTTCATGCTACGTCATAACCTTAACATGACTGTTCTGGCTGACTTGATCACGCTGATTGAATTACATTGCCCTGCTGCCGGCATCAGGACTAATAGTTTGTTCAAATTTCGTAAATTTTTCAACGTTGAAAAAGGATGCGGCGTTACAAAACACTATTATTGCTCTCAGTGTATGCGAGATCTGCCAAATGCCAATGCACGTTGTCCAACGTGCCCTCAAGCCAAAAAATCATATTTTCTACAGTTGCCATTCGTGAAGCATTTGATAGAAATGTTCCAGCGACGTGATTTCTACAATCTATTGCAATTCCGCTTTCAAAGGCGTCAATCATATTTTCTACAGTTGCCATTCGTGAAGCATTTGATAGAAATGTTCCAGCGACGTGATTTCTACAATCTATTGCAATTCCGCTTTCAAAGGCGTCAACAAGAAAATGGAGTAATATCGGACGTATTTGATGGACATTGTATAAGGAATGGATTCGCAATGGTTTTCTTTCAGTCGCTTCAAACATTTCTTTTACGTGGTATACGGACGGCGTTCCTGTATTCAAGTCTTCGAAGGTTAGTATTTGGCCATTGTGTCTAACTATTAACGAGCTTCCGTATGAACATCGCAAGAAAAGGGATCCTGCTGCCGGCATCAGGACTAATAGTTTGTTCAAATTTCGTAAATTTTTCAACGTTGAAAAAGGATGCGGCGTTACAAAACACTATTATTGCTCTCGGTGTTCGCGAGATCTGCCAAATGCCAATGCACGTTGTTCAACGTGCCCTCAAGCCAAAAAATCATATTTTCTACAGTTGCCATCCGTGAAGCATTTAATTTTCGCGAGATCTGCCAAATGCCAATGCACGTTGTTCAACGTGCCCTCAAGCCAAAAAATCATATTTTCTACAGTTGCCATCCGTGAAGCATTTAATAGAAATGTTCCAGCGACGTGATTTCTACAATCTATTGCAATTCCGCTTTCAAAGGCGTCAACAAGAAAATGGAGTAATATCGGACGTATTTGATGGACATAAATGTTCCAGCGACGTGATTTCTACAATCTATTGCAATTCCGCTTTCAAAGGCGTCAACAAGAAAATGGAGTAATATCGGACGTATTTGATGGACAATTGTATAAGGAATGGATTCGCAATGGTTTTATTTCAGTCGCTTCAAACATTCCTTTTACGTGGTATACGGACGGCGTTCCTGTATTCAAGTCTTCGAAGGTTAGTATTTGGCCATTGTGTCTAACTATTAACGAGCTTCCGTATGAACATTTCCTGTATTCAAGTCTTCGAAGGTTAGTATTTGGCCATTGTGTCTAACTATTAACGAGCTTCCGTATGAACATCGCAAGAAAAGGGAAAATATTCTTCTTGTCGGACTTTGGTGTAGTGATAAAAAACCATACATCAATGCTTTTTTTTCTAAAATGCTTGAGAAAATCCAGAAATTACGGCGTGGCATTAATATAACATTGAGAAACGGTATGAATATTCTTGTACGTGGAGTAATTCTAATAGGCACATGCGATCTACCAGCCAAATGTGAGTGTATGAACTTTGTCCAATATAATGGAAGGTATGGCTGTCCGGTTTGTTTCTATCCTGGCGAAAGCACTCGTATTGGCCCAAATCGGTCAGTACAAACTTATCTATATGTAAATAATTTCGTAGAGCGCACTTTACAAAGATGCATTGAATACGCGGAGGAAGCTCGACCTGGTGTGCCGGTATTTGGTGTTAAGGGCTATACCATTCTTTCACTAATTATGCCAGATTATGTGAGAGGAATGGCTATCGACCGCATGCATTGCCTCGATGGAGGAGCAATCAAAAAAATTTTAACATTAACGTTATCGAGTGTATACTCTGGGTACGAATTTTCTTTATCAGGACGTCAAGAGGAAATTAATTCTCGTTTACAACGTATCAAGCCGCCCAAATTCGTCCATAGAATGCCACGCAGTACCAATGACCTTCTCCACTGTAAAGCCTCAGAATTGAAAATGTTCTTATTCTATTACGCCATTCCAGTTTTCAATGGCATTATGAGACACGACTATTTCGAGAATTTTCTCCGACTCGTCGTGGCCTCAATGATTCTTAGTGCTGACCAAATTTCGGATCTCATGATCACTGTCGCTGATGATTTGTTGAATTGCTTTGTTCGAGAATTTCAAAGACTATATGCGCCGCAGTTCTGTTCTATCAATCTTCATTTATTGCTCCATTTACCCGCTTGTGTGCGAAATTTAGGACCACTGTGGTCATATTCATGTTATGAGTACGAAGACTTAAATGGAAAATTTCTGAGACTCATTCACGGGACGCGATATGCTGATAATCAAATCGCTACAGCACATACTATGAGTATTAAAATGCCTCGACTTATTGAGCAACTGCCAGAAGGTAGAATCCGCGAATTTTGTTTAAAAAAAAAAAATCAAGTGAAAATCATTGAACTCGTTGGAGAACACACATACTCTGTCGGTGCTTATAAATTGATTCTCAACCTTTTACCAAATTTCGAGCGTGCACTGAGGTATTTAGCGATTAATGTAAATAATTTTTTAATTTGGCAATACTTTCGACTCTTGAAAAACGACAAGTTGTACGTCGCGGAGTTGTATGGAAAAGACATGCAAACAATGTCATCCGTAGTTCAGTTCCATGACAATGGAACTAAATACGGTACAGTGAAATGTTTTGTGAGATTATTTAATAATCATTGTAGGCATGATAATTGTAATTGTCAGTATATGCATTATGCCATCATTGAGGAAATCGTTTGCGTCGGAGAATTTGAAGCTGCTGGCGACAACTTCGAATACACCACGGCAGGTTATATTTACAAATGTATTAACACACACCAGATCAAAGCCATTCCTGTAAATTCGATTGTTAATTCATGTTTTTACACAACAATAGAAAATGAATCGTATATGTCAATTCCCATAAATAGTAAAGAACTAGAATAAGTTATAAAAAATTTGAAAATCCCGAATTATTGTTCGATGTTATATACCGATTCGCATAGTTCTAGTCGAATATTGTCTAATTAATTTCCTCGTCGCTTAATTTTTTGATGTCTTTTATAAATAGTAAAGGAGAATTGTTATATACCGATTCGCATAGTTCTAGTCGAATATTGTCTAATTAATTTCCTCGTCGCTTAATTTTTTGATGTCTTTTATAAATAGTAAAGGAGAATCTTACGCACATCCACCGATACAGCTATAATGTATCATTAATAAAATAAATTGTATGCTTAATTTTTTGATGTCTTTTATAAATAGTAAAGGAGAATCTTACGCACATCCACCGATACAGCTATAATGTATCATTAATAAAATAAATTGTAAAATTCTTCTTTTTCAAGCAATGCATTTATTAGGATTTTTTATTAGTATTTTGAACTAAATTTTTCGTGCTCTGACAATGAAATAAAACCGACTGAACATTAGATTTCAAGCAATGCATTTATTAGGATTTTTTATTAGTATTTTGAACTAAATTTTTCGTGCTCTGACAATGAAATAAAACCGACTGAACATTAGATAACAAAATATTAAAATTCCTACCAAATATACTTTAGTATTTTGAACTAAATTTTTCGTGCTCTGACAATGAAATAAAACCGACTGAACATTAGATAACAAAATATTAAAATTCCTACCAAATATACTAGCAATCAAAAAAGAATCTACACGTTCAGGATTTGTTTTCACGGCAGAAACTATACGCAGCATTAATATTAATATTTGGTGGTATTAATATTTTGCAACAAAAAAGGATATCCGAAGGGAGAAATTAATAAAATTATCAATTTAATTAATTGTAAATTTTAATATTAATATTTGGTGGTATTAATATTTTGCAACAAAAAAGGATATCCGAAGGGAGAAATTAATAAAATTATCAATTTAATTAATTGTAAATGATTGCGAAATTCAACCGCTTTGATTAAAAAATTGATTTAAATAATTTACGAAAAAATCTAAGTCCACTTCTGAGTTGGACTTAGAATTTTTCGAAGCGCGCCCGACAGTACAACTTTCACTCCTAAAACACATTTTCGGCCAAACACATTTTCCACTACTTGGTCGCGCGAAGGGGAGGGTACACAGGACTTCCACTACTCTTTCATCACTTCCCAATGACTTCCATTACCTCCGCAGTATCGCCAAGCCCTCCGCATGAGTTCCACAACTAAAACACATCTTTAGCATTACCTCGATTTCGCCTCGCGAGGCGAAATCGAGGTAATTCGAAAATGTGCGTTAGCATCGCGAACGTGTGCGTTAAATGTGGAAGTAATTGGCTGATGCGTTCTACGCATGTGCGCGCTATGTCAACCGAAGATGTGGAAGTACTGGTCAACTGCATAATCAGTATACTTCCATAACTTCCATCACTTCTCCACATTCTCATTCACAACGTCCATTCCTTCCCCATTACCTCCAGTACTCCCCAGCACTATATTATATTTTTTAGGTTAAGAATAATTATTACAATCAAATTATCTCATTTCGTATGTATTATAATATTATACATTTTTTTACAGTAATAAACACAAAAAGCAGGATAAAACTGTAACATGGATTTGTTGGATTTTCAATAAATCACATCATGCGCATAATCTAAACTACTATAATATAATTACTACTCTGAATCTGAACTTGATGAACTGCTGTTCGGATGCTGCCTTTTATTATTTATGATGGTGTTAATTTCCTTGGTTAAAGTTTTGTCAGAGATGATATCTGCTGCAGGTTTTCCCGCGTTTATTTTTACTGTGAGAAAATAAATGCAAATTGAATTAATTAATCGCGTTCATAGTACAAAAATATTACTTAAAACTTACGGCGTAATCCTTTTCTTAATTTCGGATGGATTTTTGGTTTCTTCCTTTGGCGGTGTATTCGACCAATGTATCGCCATAAACTTCCTTCAGAATCATTCGCATCCACTCGGGCCAACCAGTCTCGACAGGGTGGTTGCTATTGTACAACGTCAATAAATCTTTTTTCATGTAAAATTTACACCCAGGAGCAATTTCCTCCTACAACAAAAAAAAAATTGTGTGTGTGCAGTCAGTACACACGATAGAAGTGAAACTTCTTGGGTATTGAAATGGAATAATAGGAATATTAATTTTTGTATAATATTGCAAATGTTTAATTTACACTCTACTGTTTTCAACTATTCACTAACAACCAATATATATATATATTGGTTTAACATATTTTAGGTAAAAATAATTATTTTTCACAGCAGACTTCTCGCCATGAACGCACACAATCATATACCACATTTACTGCCTAACTCGCAGCTGTGAACAGCTGAGTTGAGTCCCCAGACCCCTCGAGATTTTTCGGCTACACCGAAAATACCCGATGTCAGCAAGCCGGCTGATGCCTAGGTTAATCGTAGAAGGGGAATAATACACAAATACACGCACATACACTGGCAGCTAATGCGAACAGCTGACCAGAGTCCTCGGACGCCTCGGGATTATTCGGGCGCGCCGAAAAGACCCGACGGCTGGGTCGATTTAGACGTAGGAGGGGTTCCGTGGCAGGTAGAGAAGGGGAATGGTTACGCGTAACGCGTCCCATCCAAATGCACCCTCGCCAAAGAAGTTTCACTTCAAAAATTTCGTCAGTGAATTTCCTTTATGATCAGCGCACTGTATAATTATCGTCTTACGTTGTTGTCTCGAGACTCCGTGAAGTGTTTTGGTAGTGTTTCCTAGAATAAAAGATCAATTTTTGAGACTGGCATTGCATATTAATTACTGAATAAAGCTTAAACCTAACTATTACCTTTCTCGGTTGCATTTTTTTTTCTCCCGAATATTCCCGCTTCACTTGGTGGTAAAAATTCCACACTGACAAATAAAATTCTTGAGTGACTAAAACAAAATGAAACACAATGCGTTCAAAATTAGAAATGCCCATATCAATCACACATCTTATAAATTTACCTTTCACTGTCCCACTCGATGTTGCTGGTGGAATATCACTCGATTTTTCATCTTCAGATTCGCTTGACAAAATGTCCTTTTCAGCCTCATGATCCTGGCCGTTTACTTTCGGTCCGACAACAGTTTCTTGCCGAGTAGTTTTATTTTTACCTTTGGACTGTGAATCAAATGAATCAATGACTTCATACGGCGTCTGCACAGATGTACCAGAGCTGGTCGATCGCAATGTCGAAGCAGCATTTATTTGAGGCACTCGATTGGGCATATTTTTGGATATTTCGCTCAAAACTGATCCCGTAGGTGCGATGACCGGATGACCGGTGACCGGAGTTGCACTCGGACGCCCAGACTCAGGACTGCCAATGAATTGGACGTGATTAAACTAATTCCATCTAGGTTTCCACTTGTAAGAGGACAATTTGATACAGACCTGTGCAAATATATCGATGAAACGTTTACGAAATCAGGAGGTTGATTCGTTGGATAAGTCTCGTAGTTGTTTTGCGTTGATTCCAATGGGATTCCTAAAAAAGAAGGTGGTGAACCGTTGCCCATGAATTGTGAAGGAATTGATGAGAAGTTTTCCTTGGAATGACTCTCTTTCACATTTTTCAGTGGATGATTGGCAGCACCGATTTCCTGAAGTTGATTCTGCGAGCTGGACGTCGTTAGTATTTTTGCCATTTTGGCACCGCGCAACTTATCCGCTATTTCCATTTCGGTTTGCGTCTTCTGCGCGCTCTTCAATATTTCAAGCTCTTTTTTGCCTGATTTCTTTTTCTGCCGGTTTTCAACTGGGTTCTTTGCCTTATTGCAGTTGAATTATTTCCTGGTTTAGATGTTTCACAGGGCTTCGGCGGTTTGGCGTATTGTATAGAGGCTCGCAGTGCCTCATTCATCAAGCGCGACTTCTGGGTTAGCTCATCCTCATTCTCTGTAAAATTGGAAAAAGAATTATCATATATTTCTGAAAGATAATAACCATAATTGACTTACCATGGACGTCAATTACTCGTATCTTGAAATTATTATACACTCCGTCCACGCCCGGATCTCGACATGTGGGTGGTAAACAGTTCAACGACACGACATTCGTAGTGTTACTTGTATACCATAAAATCAGTGCGCTCTTTCGATTAGCCATTTCTATTTTTCCTGCATCCCAAAAATATAAATTCAGTGGTAAATGTAATTTCTAATTAATACCTTCTGAGGTTAGGTTGTGAGGTTAAGTTGCTCGTTACCAACGTGTTAGCCAGCATAATATATAAATTATTTTAAATAAGTTATTTTATATGGTAAATTACCTTTGATTCAATCTGCTGAATATACTATAAATCCACTACAGACGCTGAATTGATCGATATAACGATTAGATTTTTTTCTCACCCGCTTGTGAACATGTGAACAAATTAAATTGTAACGTGGTGATCAGGCCACCGCAGACCCTGTGCTGTCGAGGTGGGGGAGCGCCAATGGCAGCCCGCGATTGCGCGGGAAATTTCAAAAGAAAAAAGAAAAAAAGCTGTCATTATAAGAAAAAGTAATTAAAAAATCGAAAATAAATTTTTTTGCTCACTGAATAAGAAAGAATGTAGTCAGAATGGCTGATATACTGCAATATATACTGTGCGTTTGATAAACAAGAAATCTGTATTATTAGACGGGTGCACGTACGCACATAACCTCTCATCATCGAGTGTAATTTCGTGTGTGACCGTGTTTTATTTTATTTCAATTAACCGAGTTAAATTATAATAATGCCATATAAACCGTTCCATCAATTAAGTAGAAGGCAACAAACCATCCGCATTAATGCGGCTTTGGCTGCCGTTCGCAATAGGGATGAAGTGGAAAACCGTGAAAACGTGGCTCAGCCAATTCCACCGAACCCCGCAGATATGTAAGTGTTAATAAATTTCTCATTATTTAATTGGATGCTAAGCTTTTCATTTATATTTTTAATATAACCCGAATATTATATCGAACGTAGAGATGCTCAACCAGAAGCCGACCTAGAACCTCGTCCGGAGCGTGGTCCCGAGGAAAATGCTCCAGACGAAAATGATGCTAATGATCAGCAAAATGCTGCAGAGGACAATGTTATTGAAGAGAATAATCTGTGGAATGAAATCCGTCGAATATTCAACCTCAACAATAATGACGATGATGCGTAAGTAAAAGATTCCATAGACATATCCAACTAATCCAGCATTTATTTAACAATATTACTTATAGTGTTCTAGTCGGGGAACCTGTCCTCGACAATGTTTTTGATGCTGCCAATCTTGTATATCAACCTCCGATGCAGCATAATATGGATAACAATATTAATGGTGAAGAGGATGCTGACGACAGTGACGAGGAAGACAATGAGGAAAATATTCAGGAAGATGAAGACGATGAGCTTTACCATAATGCTACTCTGACTGTTGGACAAAGCATGCTCTTAATTTTAGCTTTTTTGCTACGTCATAGTCTTAATATGACTGTTGTGGCTGACTTGTTTACGCTAATTGAACTACATTGTCCTGCTATTGGTCTCAGGACCAATAGTTTGTTCAAATTCCGAAAGTTTTTTAACGTTGAAAAAGGATGCGGAGTAAAAAAACACTACTACTGCTCTAATTGTACGCGAGATTTGCCAAATATCAATGCACCTTGTCCAAGTCGATGTCCTTCAGCTCGAAAATCATACTTTATACAGTTGCCATTCGTGAAACAGTTAAAAGAAATGTTTCAACGACATAATTTCTATGATTTACTGCAACTACGCTTCCAAAGACGTCAAGGAAATGATATAATATCGGACGTATATGATGGACAGTTGTATAAGGAATGGGTTAGAAATGGTTTTCTTTCTCAACCTTCAAATATTTCTTTGACATGGTACACGGACGGTGTTCCTGTATTTAAATCTTCAAAAGTTAGCTTTTGGCCACTGTGCTTCACGATCAACGAGCTTCCGTATGAAGACCGCAAGAAAAAAGAGAATATTCTTCTTGCTGGAATTTGGTGTGGTGATAAAAAGCCTTATATCAATTCTTTTTTTTTAAAGATGCAGAGGAAGATTCAAAAGTTATTCAATGGCATACGAATAACATTGAGAAATGGCATGGATATTCTTGTGCGTGGAAGAATTCTGATAGGCACATGTGATCTGCCAGCCAAATGTGACTGTATGAACTTTGATCAATATAATGGAGCGTATGGCTGTCCGGTTTGCTTTTATCCTGGTGGATCCACTCGCATTGGCCCAAATACTTCAGTCCATACTTATAAATAAACAAACAATTTTGAGGAGCGCACTTTACAAAAATGCATTCAATATGCGGCAGAAGCTCGACCCCGTGAGCCGTCTCATGGTGGTAAAGGATATACTGTTCTTTCACTATTTATGCCGGATTTTGTTAGAGGAATGGCAATTGACAGGATGCATTGCCTCGACGGGGGAGTTATAAAAAAAATTTTAACGTTGACTTTTTCGAGTCCATACTCAGCCTATGAATTTTCGTTAATGAATCGTCAAGAGGAAATTAATTTGCGTTTAGAAAGTATCAAGCCTCCCAAATTTGTCCACAGAATGCCACGCAGTACAAATGATCTCCTCCACTGGAAGGCCTCGGAATTGAAAATGTTTTTATTTTACTATTCTATTCCAGTTTTCAAGGACATTATGAGACAAGAACTTTTTGATAATTTTCTTCGGCTCATCACTGCCGCAATGATTCTTAGTGCTGATGAGATTTCGGACATGATGATTAATGTAGCAGATGATTTGCTACATTGTTTTGTTAGAGAATTTGAAAACTTATATGGGCCTCAGTTCTGTTCTATTAATCTACATTTACTACTCCATTCGCCCGCTTGTGTGCGAAATTTAGGGCCACTGTGGGCTTATTCATGTTATGAGTATGAAGATTTGAATGGGAAGTTTTTGAGACTTATTCACGGGACGCGATATGCCGATAATCAAATTGCTACAGCACATACTTTGTGCATTAAGATGCCTCGGCTTATTGAGGAACTGCCAGAGGGAAAAATGCGGGATTTTTGTTTTTAAAAAAAAAAATCAAGTGAAAATTATCAAATTGATTGGGAATCACACATACTCTGTCGGTTCTTATAAGGAAATCCTCGATCTCCCACCAAATTTTGAACGTGCCTTAAGGAACATAGCGATTAACGTAAATAATTTTTTCATTTGGCAATACTTTCGACTTTTAAAAGATGATAAGTTATACGTTGCCGAACTGTATGGAAAAAACATGCAAACATTGTCATCCGTAGCTCACTTTTGTGAAAATAGATCTAAATAGGGCATAATAAAATGTTTCGTCAGATTATATAGTAATCAATGCAGGCATAATAATTGTAATTGTCACTATATGCATTACGCAATCATCGAGGAAATCATTTGCATCGAAACATTTAAGGCTTCTGGGGATAACTTTGAATACACTACGCAAGGTTACATTTATAAATGTATTAATACACACGAGATCAAAGCTATCCCTGTAAGATCGATTACAAATTCATGTTTTCACATAATAATATAAAATAAATCATATCTGGCAATTCCGATTAACAAGACAGAACTGGAATAAGTTACTTCGTCTATAATTAATTAATTTAATTCTTCTATAATTCTAGTAGATATCCATCTAATTACTTTTTCTTGGTCAGTCAATTTTTTGATTGAAAATATATCGATCGATATAATTATACTGTAATAGTTGGAATACAAATAAAATAAATTAGGAATAAAAAAAAATTCGTCATCATTAAAAATTTATCATCTAATAATCCAACTAATTCGATTCAATAATACATTTAGATTCAGTAATTCCAGTAATGATGCAAGTCGTCTCCTAAATTTTTACTCTCATTGAAAATAATTCAGATTTTAAATGGACTTAGAATTTTTTTTCAACCACGCCCAGCACAACTTCCATAACTTCCACTCCTAAACACATTTTCGGCCACATTTTCTATTACCTAGCCGTAGGAAAGGGGGATACGTACAACTTCCATCATCTCCTCAACGACTTTCAATACCTCTACAGTATCTCCAAACCTTCCCAATGCCTTCCACATCTAACGCACACGTTCGCGATGCTAACGCACATTTTCGAATTACCTCGATTTCGCCTCGGGTGGACTTAGCAAGAACTAACGCTAATTATATGAGCAACCGGCTCGATAACACAGGTTAATTGAGGTAAAAAAACTTGAATGTCTGAACAAAATAATTTTTTTTCTATTTCAAGTGAAAAAAGTTAAGTTTAAGGCTCCGCCGCTAGAGCAATAATAATAATAAAAATAATAGCAATAAAATAATAACAATAACGATTTTTATTATTACCTCGTTTGGCGCTAATAATTCATAAAAAAATATAAACGCTGTACCGTTGGATAGCTGATTTATCGGAAATATCGCGCAGGTGGTATATTTTTTTTAATTACGACTATTTATTGTTTGTAACAAAAACATAAGTCGTCCTCACCAATGAGCCACTAACACACCTACACTGTTTGCAGTGGTGTGCCGCAAAATCACTTGGCAAATATTTTAACGACGATTTATCACTTTTCTAAGCATCAACGCGGCCTTGTGCTGATCAATTACTTCGACCAATTACGCGTAAATAAGTACAGGTGTACAAATAAGTGCAAACGAAGTAATTTTGCACCGCAAGTGACACGAACACACGGATATAGACGTCGTGATCGTGAACACTTGGCTAGATGGCGCGACCGTCGGTAAACAGGCCTACAGTCAGTGCGTACATTGTTTAGAGGGGCCCTGCGCTTTCTTGTTCTGTCGACTGTAAACATTGTAACATAACCTCAAGACTTTCAATGTCGTCGTCGCTCTACTGCCAGTACATAGGACTTGTAACTCCTAATTTCCACGGCCCAGGTAAACACAGAAAAGAAGGACTGGAGGTCAGTTATTTGAATCGACTTGATATCCATCTATTCCTGGTAAGTCATCAAAAAAACCCTTAAAAATTCGATAAACCACTCTAAAACTCTCACTAATCCATTGTCCACTTTCAGGGTGGATGTCTATGAGAATGGCCGAGTATAAATACTCGCAAACGATCAAGTAAACTGAATTACTCTTTCCCACGTGGCATTTACCACGGAGGGTGAGCGGCTGATGGGCGATAACACCTAAAACCAACTGATAGAACCTCTGATCAGTCGTGATCAGACCCATCTGTCCTACAGGACGTCAAACTCTCCCGGAATAGGAGGATCGCTGCAGCCACCGATTCACTATCCAATAAATCTTCTAAATTCTGCAAAAAAGCCTGTCAGTCTACAGGACGTCAAACTCTCCCGGAATAGGAGGATCGCTGCAGCCACCGATTCACTATCCAATAAATCTTCTAAATTCTGCAAAAAAGCCTGTCAGCGTGCTCAAAATTATTAGCACCCCGGTCTCGAAAGCGCTGCGAATCGACTTCGAGCCGATGACATTGCCTGCCGACACGGAGTGCCCGGTAACTGTGCTCAAAATTATTAGCACCCCGGTCTCGAAAGCGCTGCGAATCGACTTCGAGCCGATGACATTGCCTGCCGACACGGAGTGCCCGGTAACCCTCGCGGTTTCGAAAATACCAAATATATACGGTATAAATACGGTGTAAGTGTACATACCGAGTATGTTTGGTGGTTATTTTGAGAACATACTGTTTTCTGTAGCGACCAGAAAATAATAAGTACTTTTGGTAACACGCGTGAGTAATTATCATAACAAAGTGATGGATAAGTACGCTTTAATAGTGACGTCACGTTCGAGGTACATCATTAGATTTTATGGATAAATTATAGTAAAATTAGAGATTATTGTATACCAAAGTTTGATAATATTCGTCCTCAGACTTGTCATTAGATATTTATTATGAATTATTATATTATTATACAGCATTGAAGTGACTATATTGCCGTTTGTTGCTTTCCATATTTGTGACGCTTAATTATTATTTTTCATTGCAAAATTGTCGAAACTGAAAAGAAGTCATGGTTTGAGAAAATTTTTAACCTCGTCTTATAAGTCGATTTAAAAAATGTATTTATATAGACTTTTAAGACTTTTGATATCCACATTACTCACCAGCCATAGAAAAGATAATTGCCACGGAATATTAGTTTTATTTTACCATGTATGCATAAAGAACCAGATAAAACATTCAATTCTTGCAGTAAAATATATATGTTATTACTTTCTGTGTATATCGATTCAATGTGTTGTGATCAGCTGTTTACTAATTGTCTGTAACTGCAGTCGGCTTCAGCGCCTCTGTTGGGGTAACTGAATATTATATCGAAGTTTAATTGTCTGTAACTGCAGTCGGCTTCAGCGCCTCTGTTGGGGTAACTGAATATTATATCGAAGTTGGTAATGCCTCTCAGCTGAGCGAGCGCTGGCGCTAAACAGCATATGGGGCATCATCCGGTTGATGCAACGTGTATGTGATCCGACTTAACCGCAAAAAGCAGTTGCGTTCATTTCGCATATTTCTGTCGTGTTCTGTAGCGACCAGAAAATAATAAGTACTTTTGGTAACACGCGTGAGTAATTATCATAACAAAGTGATGGATAAGTACGCTTTAATAGTGACGTCACGTTGAAAATAATAAGTACTTTTGGTAACACGCGTGAGTAATTATCATAACAAAGTGATGGATAAGTACGCTTTAATAGTGACGTCACGTTCGAGGTACATCATCATATCGTCAAAACATATTTTCTTTCAGGACGATACTTCTGTAAACAGACAAACGCCTACGCAGTCACCTGGCCGATCAGAAGGTTCACCATCAATTTAACATATTTTCTTTCAGGACGATACTTCTGTAAACAGACAAACGCCTACGCAGTCACCTGGCCGATCAGAAGGTTCACCATCAATTTCACAGTCTTCTGATGCATCTCCACGTCCCACTTCGATACTTCTGTAAACAGACAAACGCCTACGCAGTCACCTGGCCGATCAGAAGGTTCACCATCAATTTCACAGTCTTCTGATGCATCTCCACGTCCCACTTCGCCACGATCCCGACCAAATAGTGAGTCTTCTTCTAGAGGAGATGAAGTAGAATCACCGAGGGGACCTAGGCTACGTTTGAAATCTCAAATTTCCGAAGCTGACGGATCAAGACAAAGACAAAGTAATTCATCGACAGGATCTGTCCACGACGTTCGAGATTCGCAAGCATCAACAAATTCCAAGATTTTGAGAACACTCGGATCCCTTTCACAACAGCTAACAAGGGTGCAAAGTCAAATGGTGACAAAATCGTTCGAGATTCGCAAGCATCAACAAATTCCAAGATTTTGAGAACACTCGGATCCCTTTCACAACAGCTAACAAGGGTGCAAAGTCAAATGGTGACAAAAAATGATCTGAGAGCCCTGCATCAACAAATTCCAAGATTTTGAGAACACTCGGATCCCTTTCACAACAGCTAACAAGGGTGCAAAGTCAAATGGTGACAAAAAATGATCTGAGAGCCCAAGTAGTAAATATTGTGAGGGCAGAAATGGCTGCAGATCGGCAAAATCGAAATTTACAACACGCGGAAGTAAGAGATGGCGTAATTGAACAGCACGAGGATCGTTGGGATGGTGCAAAGTCAAATGGTGACAAAAAATGATCTGAGAGCCCAAGTAGTAAATATTGTGAGGGCAGAAATGGCTGCAGATCGGCAAAATCGAAATTTACAATACGCGGAAGTAAGAGATGGCGTAATTGAACAGCACGAGGATCGTTGGGAACCAGAGGTCGATGAAAATGGCGAGGTAAATATAATCACCTCGGTAAAATGTTGCTTTTTCTTTAAGTTTATATAATTAACTTGTATTTTTAGGTCGAATCCAGAGGTCGATGAAAATGGCGAGGTAAATATAATCACCTCGGTAAAATGTTGCTTTTTCTTTAAGTTTATATAATTAACTTGTATTTTTAGGTCGAATTAACACCGGGAATAAAACTGCTTCTACGTGATTTCTTGAGAGCTGTAAATGCACCTAACATGCGCAAACGGTGTAATATCATCATGCGGTACGTTTGTAAATATAATCACCTCGGTAAAATGTTGCTTTTTCTTTAAGTTTATATAATTAACTTGTATTTTTAGGTCGAATTAACACCGGGAATAAAACTGCTTCTACATGATTTCTTAAGAGCTGTAAATGCACCTAACATGCGCAAACGGTGTAATATCATCATGCGGTACGTTGGCCAGCAGAAGTTCGCGCTCGATTACTTGTGCATGCAGATAAAAAAAAAACCAGATTGGTTAGTTGCTAGTAATGCTGACATGAGCCGAGTAATCAGTAAGTCACAAAAAAAAATTTGCCGTATACAAAAAGACTTCATTAAAGATAGTAAAATAATATTATATTTTTTTGTAGTAAAAAAAAACCAGATTGGTTAGTTGCTAGTAATGCTGACATGAGCCGAGTAATCAGTAAGTCACAAAAAAAAATTTGCCGTATACAAAAAGACTTCATTAAAAATAGTAAAATAATATTATATTTTTTTTGTAGACATTTGCTTGAAGCTGCAAAAAGTAAAAAAAATCGACAGTAAAGGTAGGAGCAACGTCAAGACAGAAATAAAGGAGTGGTTGAGCGATATGTTGAAAAATGAGCGACAAAAAATAAAAAGTAAAAAAAATCGACAGTAAAGGTAGGAGCAACGTCAAGACAGAAATAAAGGAGTGGTTGAGCGATATGTTGAAAAATGAGCGACAAAAAACCAACAAGACGGCCAATAAATTATTATTTTTCTTTTCGTTATGATTAAAATTAAAGCTTATTTCATTTTGTAAATGTTTCTAAGGTAAAAATATGAAATAAATTAAAAGCAGTACCCTTATAGTAAAATAATATTATATTTTTTTGTAGACATTTGCTTGAAGCTGCAAAAAGTAAAAAAAATCGACAGTAAAGGTAGGAGCAACGTCAAGACAGAAATAAAGAAGTGGTTGAGCGATATGTTGAAAAATGAGCGACAAAAAAACCAACAAGACGGCCAATAAATTATTATTTTTCTTTTCGTTATGATAGTGGTTGAGCGATATGTTGAAAAATGAGCGACAAAAAAACCAACAAGACGGCCAATAAATTATTATTTTTCTTTTCGTTATGATTAAAATTAAAGCTTATTTCATTTCGTAAATGTTTCTAAGGTAAAAATATGAAATAAATTAAAAGCAGTACCCTCAATATTACTAACAAATATATTTTTCGAACGTAATTAATTTCAAATAAAGACCAAATACAAAAA
>MVJL01011374.1:0-27246 GCA_002156465.1 Macrocentrus cingulum | reverse complement strand
TTACCCTTACAGTTTTCTTCAATTGGCAATCTAAACCTTCCAAGTGTAGGCAGATCTTCCGGATTAAATGCTCTGCTTATTATTTCCTTTTCGGAGCTATCCGCTGAATTATCTTGTATGGTCCCTGTTTTTCCTTGCGTGCTACGAGTCCGCCGCGGGGAGTATTCTATACTATACTAGATCGTTGCTTATTTTTTGTACTTCCTTTCGGTCGTCCATAACATTTAAGACGTTTATTATCATTTTACTTACCAGCAGTATGCATATAAATGTCCTCGACGATGTCTGGTTATTATTCGACGCTGCAGTCATTCTTTTTTTCACCACTCGAGTAAAATTAACCGTCTTTATCTTTTGAAGGTCCTTAAAAGTAGTAAGCTCGCAGGTACCGTCACGAGCACCTCGACTTTTCCAGCGATCTTGCTTATTTTTTGTACTTCCTTTCGGTCGTCCATAACATTTAAGACGTTTATTATCATTTTACTTACCAGCAGTATGCATATAAATGTCCTCGACGATGTCTCGTTATTATTCGACGCTGCAGTCATTATTTTTTTTAAGACGTTTATTATCATTTTACTTACCAGCAGTATGCATATAAATGTCCTCGACGATGTCTCGTTATTATTCGACGCTGCAGTCATTATTTTTTTCAGCACTCGAGTAAAATTAACCGTCTTTATCATTTGAAGGTCCTTAAAAGTAGTAAGCTCGCAGGTACCGTCACGAGCACCTCGACTTTTCCAGCGATCCGGCAGGTCTCGGTAACATTTCCTCGACTATTCTACAACCCTAAAATCCAACATACGTGCGAATCTAAGATATCCAACTAATCGTTGGATCAAACAACTACCGTTTATTTGCTATGACTTCGGAACATCTTAGGGAAAAATCATGACAGGTGCACCGAATGTATATATCCATCAACGAAATTTGTGTATTGCCCAAAAAGTGTGTGAGCGTTGGTGCGATGAAAATGATGATGATATCGCCGGTTACGCGCCTCGATTGAGTCCTCATGCTTGCTGCAGAATAAGAGAGAGGATATTTTTGGCGAAAACTGTGTAGAACAATTTCTTTCGCCAAGACACAAGTGACTCAACGAAACCCGATTCAACTCTTGGTTGAGCGTGGAAACGAATATCCCTCGAAGACAAAATCTCCGACCCGCGGTGGAAGTCCGCGTCACGAGGCAGCAGAGAGGAACTTGCCGACACACCAACGTCACCCAGCAGCCCGTCGAGGGCATCTCCCCGACAAAAGGAAAATTCTCGACAGATTGTAGGTCGCACTTTCCTTTCCATCGAGTAACTCATACCACGAAAAATAAATAAAATAAATAAATTCTTTGCCCTTCCGGCTCAAAATACTTTTCAATAATAAATAACTGTTCGAACAATCTTTATTCGAAACCAATTACCTTCCCTACATTTTTTACCAGCCAGGGCCAAGTAAGTACAATATAAAATAAAATTATATTCACGAAAAATTAAACTCACTTGTTTCAACATTTAGTTCTTCAAAAACGTTCCCGTATTTAAGAGTTCAATTTTGTGGTATAATTGTCTACAAACCAGTACAAAGATGGCGGAAATTTTGGCGATCCAGAAGCGTGTAGTCTTCGATGACTACGTCGCACATTATGAAATTCATGCACACCAGCCTCACGCATCGTCAACCTACAATAATAATGACTAAATCCGTATAGCTGTTCAGCACCAGGATTTGTTTCTACTACCAAGTCAAAGTGCACTACATATTTATGGTCGCTTGACTCAAGCGGATGAAACAACCCCAGTTGCAACTACTAAGTTTGCCAACAATGCATTGGGCTATCTCTTTGAGGAAATTCATTATGCATTGAATGCTGTTGAGATTGATCGCCGTAAAAATGCTGAAATGACCACACACTAAATTTGGTATTTCTCACGCCGAGCCAGAAGAGCATAATGGTGAATGCAGGATGGTTTTACTTGGATGGAGATGTTAAATTAACTGATGCACAAGGGTACTTTGATGTTTCAATTCCATTGAGCATGATTTTTGGGTTCGCTGAGGACTATCAGAGAATGATTGTCAATGCTGAACATGAGTTGATCCTCCACGAATAAAAAGGAATGACAATACTATTATTCAAGAGCCCGCAGAGGAGTATAAGATATCATTCACCAAACTTGAATGGATGGTTCCCTACATAAGAGTGGCAGATCAGAAGAAAGTTCAAGTCTTGAGTTATAATGGAAAAAATCCCACAATTACTATGGGTTTTCGAACTTGGGAATTGTATGAGTACCCACTACTACCAACAGCATCAAAACATGTGTGGGTTGTGAAGACATCTACACAGCTGGAGAAACCTCGGTATGCCATCGTTGGGTTCCAAACTGCTCAACAATAAACCCCTTAAAAGTGCTAGCTGCTTTGATCACTGTAATATCCGTGATTTGAAACTATTTTTGAATTCTCAGAGCTACCCATATGGCAATTTGAATCTTGATATCCCGGAAAATCCGTATGCCACATTATATAGTATGTATGCATACTTTCAATGTTCTTATTATAATAAAATTTCAGAGCCATGGCTCGGTAAGAAGGATTTGCGTGAGTATTCTCCGTTAATAGTTATAGATTGTTCGAAGCAAAATGAGGCGCTAAAATCTGGTCCTGTTGATATTCGTCTTGCTTTTGAATCCGCTGATGCATTTCCTGCTGATATTTCAGCTATAATTTCACACTATCGCATAATTGAGTACAACCCCATGAGTGGTAATGTAAGAAAACTAGTTCAACCCAACTATCAATGTATTAATTTTTATGAGTAATAAGATAATAATAAAACAAAAACATAATAATTAAAAGGTTCTTTATTTTTCTATGATTAATTTCAAATGTTTGACTTCCTGGCGCAACTCATTAATATGTCTCAATAATACATTCAGGACATTGTCACAAACAAATATATCACGATTACCGTTGAGCTCGCGCTGCAATTGGCCAAAGTAGTGTTCAACATCCAGCGCTGATGATGACAACGCAAAAACGTGGTGTTCGATTCCATACATGGCAGCCTCCACAGTCGCACAATTTCTGCATTCATCGATGGTGCGAATGAGGGTCGGCTTCACTCTGAGCCTAGAGGCTGTCGTATTTCGGTGATTCCGTTCTAACTGTGATTTTTTTTATTAAAAATTTCACGATTTTAGAATGAACCTTTTGTAACCTATTTATGAGTATTATTCATCTATTTTACTCTTAAAATATAAATCTGAAAGGATTTTACTACATCTTCAAAGCATTAAGAATAAGAAACACATTTAAAATTTTCCGTTCCACGGTACTGACTAATTTTTATTTATGAGTATTATTCATCTATTTTACTCTTAAAATATAAATCTGAAAGGATTTTACTACATCTTCAAAGCATTAAGAATAAGAAACACATTTAAAATTTTCCGTTCCACGGTACTGACTAATTTATCCACGGTACTGACATATAATAAATTTCCATGCATTATCATATATATAATAATTTCCTTACATTATCCATGTAAGGTACTTTCAACGTGGTTTACTGCGGTCTCATAAATCTTAAGGTAGATGGCGCTCGAGTCATACAAATTCAAATTTAAAAATTCGTTAAAAATTGAAGACAAAAGTAATTGAACTGGAATTCAATGCAAACTTGATATATTAAACAAAACGTCTGTCAATTCTTTTCAGTTTCATCCTAAACATTAGAATTTATAAGGTAATTAGTTTAAATCATTTACTGTGACAAAAAAAATACACAATTTACAGGTAAATTCTAGAAGTGGACACGACACGGTACTGACATATAAGTGATATATTAAAAGTTTTCTCTGAATAGCAACGTATATTATATAAAATAATGTTGAAATATGTTTTTAATGATCCAATTAACACAGAACTTCCATTAATAAATTATTAATTAATGACCAGTTAGAACAAACAATACAAGACATAAAAAATCGCAGTTAGAATGGAATCACCCATATGTGACACACCAGCACGTTCATTTGTCAAGTGCGTTAAAAGTCATAATGCGTACTTCGGCTGCCATAAGTGCATTCAAGAAGGCTTATACATATCCCATCGAGTTGTTTTTCCTGAATTGAACAGCACTTTACGATCAGAGGAATCATTCAAGACAAAAAAAAACAGGAGGAGCACCACCATACTGCACCCATTTTAGAAGACCTCGGTCTCGGAATGGTTTCACAATTTCCAAACTGTTCTATCCACCTAATAAATTTGGGTGTTGTGAAGAAAATGGTTTAATTTTGGATGCTGGAGAAAAAAAATCTGCGAATACTAGCCGGAAAATGACAACATTGTTCCGATCTGCTTGATTCACTCTGTACAATGATCCCGAAGGAATTCGCTACAACACCGAGAAAACTCAAATACGTGAACTTTTTAAAAGCCACCGAGTTTCGCCAGCTCTTATTATACACTGGCATGCTCGTTTTCAAGTTACACATCTCTCATCATCAATATGCACATTTTCTGAAGTTGGTGGTAGCGATACGAATTCTCTCGACGGCAAAATATTACAATGATTTGTAAGGGTTGTTACGTTATTTTTCCGTTGCCGTCACAAAACACAGCCATGTAGTTACTTAACTTTTATTTTTAGTCAATTTCCAATCATTATTATGGGTAAAGGTCATTTAGAGTCAGTATTATGATATTTAGATTCAATAGAGAGAGACGCGAGACGAAACGAGACGAGAAAGATCGATAATATTGAGGATTCAAGAGGCTTGATCGATAAAGTAGAGTTCCGATGGTAAGATTTAGAGTTTAGAGCGTTGTAGGACTACCGAGAAGGACAGAAGACCAGGGGAAGGACCCGACGCTCCATATGGTAAGGGTCCGGGGAAACACAGTTTTGGGTTTAGGTATTTTGCGTGGTGGATCCGGGTGTGCGATGGCCACGCGCAACCGGAATGACCGATCAGATTTAAGTTTAGCTTTTGTGTTTTCTCGTGCCTCTGGCGGAGAAGTCGCTCGGGTGAGTTCGGCAAGAGTCGGAAATATAGTTGAGTTTTTGAGTCATCGTGAGAGTTTGAAGAGTCAGTAGCGGTCAGCTTTGGGAGTCCAGAGTCAGAGTCCAGAGCTCGAGGAGTGAGTATCGGAGACTTGAGGAGTGAGTTTCCGAGGAGTCGTCGAAAAGAGTCGGAGCTGAGATGTCATAGAGAACGGACGTCTAAAGTTGGTGCTCTGAGTGAGCGGTCGAGTTTTGGCTGAGTGTAAAGTGTGAAGGAAAATCTGGGGAATCAGGGTACGTCCGCTGGTTGACTCCATGGAGGCCAAGGGACCGAGGAACTCGTTGGAATGCAGCCCGATCGACGAAGGAGAGGTTATCGTTGAGTCTTAAGTCTCGTCAAGTAAGATTATTCCCGTTTAATTTCCTTTTGGAGAGATTGAGTCATCTGTTACTGTTTAGAGTCTGATTATTTATGTGTTATTATCGTTACCGAATTTTTGGGATACCGTTCAACTACCGCACTCTATAGAAAACTATGTAATTTATCTGATTCTATTGTTGTTAATATTTCGAGTCTATTAGTTGGTTAGTTTGATAATTTAATTTAAATTATACTTGACTTGGAGCCACGGAAAAATTACCACGACCCATACCCGAACATCAGGGTACTGTCTAGCTGGGAAATTCCGTATCAGTTATTTATTCGCGGGGATTAGAGTTAAGTTTTTAGGTTTAAGTTTTGGTTGAGATTTTTTGAGGTTTTTGAGGTTTTTGAGAATTTCGAGTGATAGACCGGTTTTGCTGATTTCCGATCAGATACAAAAAATTAGCTGGCGCCCGTCGGAGATCCTCGGGGATAATATAAATGAACGAAGGTAGGGTAATAGCGGTTAGGTTAGAAATAGAGAATAGAGAAAATAAAAAATATAAACCCTTACAAATGGCGCCCAACGTGGGGCTCCCTAAGATCAAAATCATGTTGTGCGCTCTAAAGTTAAGTATAATAGTTTTCGTTTTGGTTGTGAGTACGTTTATTGAGTTTATTGAGTTTTTGTTGGGTTTATGACGTTCTAGTTGAATTTACGGGGTTAATTGAATTTTTTTATTAAATTGAAGAATTACATAATTTTCTGGTGGTATAAAAATATTTCTGGAATATTCTTTTGGTCATTCGACCACGAATAATCCGCTTACCGTACAAATATACCGAGCATGACGCAATATCGAAAACACGCGTTAATGCCGTGCGAAGAAAAATAAAATAATCCGCAGGCCTTGTTTTTATGGCTACCCGAGTCGAAAAGAAAGATATTAAAGTAGTATGAATAAGGTCGCCAACTCTATTTCTGCGCATGCGCACTTTATCCTTTTGGGAAGGTATGAAAAAGGTATGAAGGTCTTGATACTTCCGGATTCAATATTATTTTATACCTTTTTCAGACCAATTTTTTTGAAGGTGGGATGTGGGTTTAGGCCACGCCCCCCGGTGCAAAAAAGGGGGGCTACATTGCTGTACGGCGGGAAAATTTGAATTTAGTTGGATATGCATAGCTATAATAGTTGATGGAAGATGAATATTGTATTTACACAAAAAACAATATTGCAATACAAATATACAGGCTTATACAATGACTTAATTTCTATTAAATTAACAAAAAACAAATATTATGATGTAGATACAATGAAGAAGCTGTAATATATCTGTATCTAGAGTTAAGGTTATAATTTTAGAGTTATAGTTATAATTTTTATGTTGAGCTAAATGAATTAATTTTTTGTTGAATCCTTAGGCTTAGAATTATTTCTATATGATCGTTTGTTAGTGATGCATCGATTGATATGTTTTATCACTTCATTCTCTGGTACAAAGTTTTGTACTGTTCGTTTGGAGTTAATTAGATCTGAAAATATAAAATCGAATAAGAAAAAAAAATAATTCTCGATTTATTGTACTTACAATATAATCCTTTTAATAACCCTGGCGCGATCGGTGATTTGCCATTCTTGCCTCTTGCTGTGTATTTCAAAAGACTTCCTTCGTAGACTTTTAACAAAATGTCACTAACTAATTGTTTCCAGCGCTCGCCGTCTGGAGAATTTTCCATTGTGGCTACATGCAAAGTGTTTTCACTTATATAAAATTTAGTCCCTGGAAAAATTTCAACCTGTAATATATTTGAAAATATTTATATGTCGTTACAACAGTGGGAATTAAAACCATATTTCTTACCGTGCCCGGGCTTGATTGGGAGAATAATTCTTCATTCAGCTGCAAAAAAAAAATTTATATGTCGTTACAACAGTGGGAATTAAAACCATATTTCTTACCGTGCCCGGGCTTGATTGGGAGAATAATTCTTCATTCAGCTGCAAAAAAAAAATGAAACGTCATTAATTGGATATCGCAAGTATTTTAGAGATTATTATTACAAATGCATTTATACCTCTTCAGATTCGCGACAGCCCACTGAATTACTATCGGCAACATGTGTTGTATTTAGATGGTCACACATACTAGATTATTATTACAAATGCATTTATACCTCTTCAGATTCGCGACAGCCCACTGAATTACTATCGGCAACATGTGTTGTATTTAGATGGTCACACATACTCTGCAGGAATATAATGTCTCTCAACTGCAGCTTTGTCGAGTGATCTTCTAGATTGGATGCAGCTTGTTGAATAGTATATTGAGTTTTCACGATGGTGCATAGTTTATTCATGAATAACAGATTGTGTTTCGACACTGAAAAATGTTTAAAAAATGTAATTATTTATATTTTCGATCAATTAATAAATTTTGTCTTACCTGATAAGGAATTTATTAATGGGATAGAAAAATTAAAATTTTCAGGTGGTGAATTGTCAGGTGTACATATTGGGTTAGAATTTAGTTGGAGGACATTGGTGCCAGAAGCAGAAGACTTCAAATTAGGGCTTGATAATGTAGCACTGGCAGTGGCTGTTGCAGTGACAGGCACAGTCGGTGATGTCACTGGTTCCAAATCATGATTGTCAGAGTGTCTACTGGGATTCGATGGAGCAGTGGCAGGCAGAGTCGGTGATGTCACTGCTTCCATATCATGATTGTCAAAATGTATATGAAGACTGGGTGTTGCAGTGGCAGACACAGTCGGTGATGCCACTGCTTCCATATCATAAGTGTCAGAGTGTCTACTGAGGCACGATGATGTAGCAGTGGCAGGGAGTGTTTTGAACTCACGCCCTGATGTATTTAACAAAAAATGAGCATTATTTGGCATTGGATTATCACAAAGATTGTCAACAGGTTTGAGACCACTGGCTTGGAACCGAGGCGTTGATATATCGGTCGGGATTGAAACACCATTAGTTTGGATGGGCATCGTTGGGAACAATGCACAAGGGTCAAGACCTAAATGGTACTTGCCACTGACCTGCTCAACTTGCTGCACTGGTGTAAGTATCGAGTTAATGGTGAACGATGTTGACGATTTAGGTTGAGGAGTAAGAATGTTAGCCGTGTTTAAGAATGTAGCCGTAGTTGACTGGACTGGATTGTTGAACACCGGTAAAAATTCATTCGTATCTTCAGATACATTTGCTACATTCGTATTCTTGATAGTATTTTCGTGTCGATGAATCGATTGTAATACCGTCTGCGAATAATCTGCTGCTTTTCGAGTGAGTGTTTTGACAATTGGCACGTCATTACCAATTTGGAGGGCTGCATCAGTCTTGTTGATTAGTTTCTGCTTTTTTACCGATAACTTTTTCAAGTTGGCTGCTTTCCTGGATGCCTTTAATGACTGGGGTTTTCCTCTAGATACCGATGTTCGTGCCTTCTTCGGTTTTGGACTTGTACATCCATTTTCAGTCATTTCGTCGCAGCCCTCAGAATTTCTTGACGGCAATATAGATTGCATAGCTTCTGAAATTTTTTCTAACTCAGGTACGCCTGCAATCGAAATAAATAGTTATACGTAAGCATATAGCATGTAATTAACTTTGAGACTGAAGCACATGACTTACTACCAGTGGCGATGACTTTGACTTTGTGCCCATTTATGACAGAGTCTACATTGGCCATGCGATGGTGTGCTGGCAGTGTATTTATATGCACTATATTCGTCACTGTGGTTCCATTCCAAGCAATTAATGCGTGATCCATTGATGAATCCATTGCAGCACAATAATAATTTCTCTTAATCGATGCTGAAATCAATTTGTAGGTTATGTTGATATATTTAAGTTCCTTATTGTTTAATCTTATTTTCTCTGTTCAAATCTTACCAGAATCTATTTCACAGTTCACAAGAAATCACTATCACTGTTCAATTTTTCATAATTTAATTTAAAATATTATTTATCAGGTATATAACACAGATGATGAAATACACCGCCATGTGGCTTTCACATATAAAAACGTGGAGCTGGACTTCATAATTTAATTTAAAATATTATTTATCAGGTATATAACACAGATGATGAAATACACCGCCATGTGGCTTTCACATATAAAAACGTGGAGCTGGACCCTATACAGCTGCACATGCGTATTCAACGACGCAACGGCGCTAAAATTTAATTTTATGATTCGACAAATCCACAATTTCCAATTTCATATGGAAAAACATAATAATAATTACATGCGTATTCAACGACGCAACGGCGCTAAAATTTAATTTTATGATTCGACAAATCCACAATTTCCAATTTCATATGGAAAAACATAATAATAATCTGTAAATATAATACTCTAAAAACAATAATCTGTATAAATTACAATTTTTTTTATATTGTGTTAACGTTGTAATACAAAATATGCTCGGAAATTAAGTACACTCGTGTAGTGGTCTTCGTATTGAAGTCTCGTGCATACATAACCTTTAAAACTGTTGTAGCTCAACACACGACTATAATGAAAGCTTAGAGTTGAATTTTTTGTGAAATATGCCAAGAAAAGCATTTGTTGATTTAACACGTAGGCAGCAATTAGCTCGGCTCAATGCAGCTATCGTAAATGCAAGAGCAGAAGAAAATCGTCCTCATGAAGAAAGAAATAACTATCATGCTCGTCTCGGTGGTCACAGGGAAAATCCACCTCCACCGGAATTGAGGTTAGTTGGATCTCACAATTGTACTGCTGATAAATGTGTTTAAATTATCTAGCCTGGATTAATTAGTTAAGTTTATTTGCTTGCTAGGAATGATAATGAACGTCAATATGCAGTGGATAATGTCAACTTCAATCAAGACGTCGGCCCAAGAGGGGATTTTGTTGCGGCACAGGGTCTAAGGTTAGTTGGATATTAAAACTCTTTTGAATGATCTTTAACCATATAGACGTAGTAACTCAATTATTTGTCTGTAAGGAATAATAATGAAGGTCAAAATGCACAAGAGCATGTCAACGTAAATGAGGATGCTGACCCGAGACTAAATATTCTCGCAGACCTGAACTTTGAAAATTTTCAGCAAGACGTGTAAGTACATTCATAGTATTTGCATCAATGCTTACGATACTTATGTCTGATTCTCTCTTTTATAGAATATTAATTGGGGAACCTATTCACAATATAGATGCATATGAAAATGTAAATGACCAGTATGGCGAAAACATTCCACACTTTTTGCAAAGAGAAAATGAGCCTAATGTATATGACGACGATGATGCTGAGGATTC
This sequence comes from Macrocentrus cingulum, assembly GCA_002156465.1. Classification (NCBI taxonomy): domain Eukaryota; kingdom Metazoa; phylum Arthropoda; class Insecta; order Hymenoptera; family Braconidae; genus Macrocentrus; species Macrocentrus cingulum. The sequence goes on along the minus strand of MVJL01011374.1, from coordinate 16,567 downwards.
AGAAGGGGATAATGATGATGAAAATAATGAAGCCGACGATGATGGTGGGGACATTCCTGTGTATTTCAATGCTCGAGTGACAATACGGCAGAGTATGAATATGATTTTGAAGCTAATGCTGGCCCATAATCTTACCAAAACATGCATAGAAGATGTCATCGAAGTAATTCAATTACATTGTCCAGAACTTGACTTAGTGCACAACAGTTTGCATAAGTTCTTGAAGTTCTTTAAAATCGACAATGAAACTGATTGTACAAGGCATTATTACTGCTCATCTTGCATGCGGGGCTTAGCAAATGCTGATGTAAACTGTCCCACCTGCGAACAACAGCATGTGTCGTCATTATTGGAGCTACCCATCGACAAACATTTGCAAGAAATGTACAGAAGAAATAATTTTTATAACCACCTCCAGGAGCGATTTCAACGACCTCATCAAGTGCACACGATATGCGATGTGTATGATGGCGAACTCTACAAAGCGTGTGAAAACCAAGGTTTTTTAGCTGATCGAAATAACATCTCTTTCACATTTTATATTGCACACGATATGCGATGTGTATGATGGCGAACTCTACAAAGCGTGTGAAAACCAAGGTTTTTTAGCTGATCGAAATAACATCTCTTTCACATTTTATACGGACGGAGTCCCAGTCTTCAAGTCCTCTCAAGTGAGTGTTTGGCCATTGATGTTGACGATCAACGAGATTCCCTATAAAGATCGAAAAAAAAAATCGGACGGAGTCCCAGTCTTCAAGTCCTCTCAAGTGAGTGTTTGGCCATTGATGTTGACGATCAACGAGATTCCCTATAAAGATCGAAAAAAAAAATGCAATACTCTCCTTCTCGGACTATGGTATGGCTAGTGAGTGTTTGGCCATTGATGTTGACGATCAACGAGATTCCCTATAAAGATCGAAAAAAAAAATGCAATACTCTCCTTCTCGGACTATGGTATGGCCCTTCGAAACCACATTTCAATTTTTTTTTTATGAGCTGCGGGCCATGCTGAGAAAAATTTACCGTGGCATTAATGTCACTTTACCTGATGGTAACATCATTCGTGTTCGAGGAATTTTTTTTTTTATGAGCTGCGGGCCATGCTGAGAAAAATTTACCGTGGCATTAATGTCACTTTACCTGATGGTAACATCATTCGTGTTCGAGGAATGATTTTAATAGGCACTTGTGACTTGCCTGCGAAGTGTGACTGTCTTAACTTCACACAGTTTAACGGCAGTTATGGCTGTCCAGCTTGTTTTTATATTGGGCTCACTACTCCTATCGGGCCACGAAATTCTCTGCAGATTTATCCTTACATCAGAGAAATTGATGAAAGAACTACGGATCGTTGCATCGAATATGCCAATGCTGCTAGACCAGGAGCACCTGTCTATGGTGTGAAAGGACATACTGCCCTGACTCGGTTGATGCCTGATTGTATCAGAGGCATGGCTATTGACAGAATGCACAACGTAGATGGTGGCGGCGTGAAAAAACTACTGACATTGTGGTGCAGTACCACGTATTCAATGTATCCATTTTCATTATCAGGACAAGTTGATCGTCTAAATGCACGTCTGAAGAGTATCAGACCACCAAAATTTGTGCACCGGATGCCGAGAAGTATTGATGATATTCTCCACTGGAAATCATCGGAATTAAAAATGTTTATGTTTTACTACGCGATTCCGGTATTTGAAGGCATCATGCCCGACAGATATCTGCAGCATTTCCTTCGTCTCGTTGTCGCTGTAGCTATACTCAGCGCCGAAAAGATCACGTACGCTATGATCGATGTAGCAGATGATTTGCTACATAGATTCGTGCGGGAGTTTGAAGATCTGTACGCACGCCAATTTTGTTCCATCAACATTCATCTGCTACTCCATTTATCCAGTTGTGTGCGAAACTTGGGGCCACTATGGGTGTATTCATGTTATGAATACGAGGATTTAAATGGCCAATTTTTACGATCGATTCATGGCACAAGGAAAATCGAAACCCAGATAGCCACTTCGCATATCCAACTAATTCGATCAATCCGTCATATTGACAGGCTACCTGATGGCGCAATTCGGGAATTTTGTTTGAAGAAAAAACGCCAAGTAAAAATTATTGAAAACATCGGAGATTGCAGTTATTCAGTGGGTGCGTACAAACATTTCCAAGTCGACCCTGCTGAAATCCGTAACATGCTGAGGAATATGGGCGTGCATGTAAATCGATGGTGGATGAGGCAGTATTTTCGATTGCTAAAGAACAGTAAATTATATGTCTCAGAACAGTACGGTAAACAGTTACAAACTGTTTCATCGGCCATTCAGTATGGTGATGACGAAAATCGCATGAAGTTTGGCATTGTTGAGCGATTCATCAAACTATTGATTCCTTGTGAACATGAAAATTGTAATTGTCAATATCGACATTACGCAATTATTCGGGAAATGAATGTTATCAATGGTCGAGAAGTTAACGGTAATATTTATAACTATTACACAACGGGTTTTGTCCATGAGTGCCATGAGACGAATCGAAAAAAGGCAATTGCTGTTGAAAGTATTATAACTCCGTGTTTTTATATGACTATTGACAATCGAAGTTTCTTGGCTATTCCTATTAATCAAAAGGAGTTAGAATAAATTATTACTAGTAATAATAATACCTTTCCTAAATTATTCTTAGCTATAAAAAAAAAATCGAAAATTTAGTTAATTATTAAAGTAATCTAGTTTAATGCAAGAAATATTGTAGTAAAAAAAAGAGTTCTAAAACCGTTGCAATAGCAATAAATTGCAGAAAAAAATTTTCTACTGCCTATTTTATACTTCAACCAATAAACATTAAAATACACATGCAATGGAATTGTCTACAACTGACTTGGAAAACTTTACGTATAAGTATATTAAAACTTAATAATTTATTTTTTTTTACCGCTAAAAATTTTCGTTTTTTGTTGATAACTCAGTAAATATGTTATTGATATTAAAAAATTTAAAATTTAATGATAGATAAAAAATATCTCTTCAGTTTTTAGTCTAAAATTGACAATAATCATGCGATAATCATCGTATACTCAGAATTAGACTTGAAATGAATTTTTGCCTTGAAACAAAATCTTTTTTTTTTATGACAAATTAACTGAACTTAATATTTTTTAAATTTTAATAATTTCACTAAACGTTGTTTTTTTCATGAGAAACATCACTTTAGACGCTACAAAATTTTCATCGATGAAAAAATTCCCTTTTGCATTAATTCACCACCTTCAATAATTATTAATGGATTTATATTGGAATTATTACCGAATATTTTCAAAACCCGACCGGGGTGGTATCTAATTTTAAAATGATAATAATTATCATCCCTGAGTGAATATTACCAGATAAAATATAAGTCTTAAGTTTACTCGCAGTTAAAAATTTTCTAAGTCTCAAAAGTCGTGTGGGTGGAGCTTATTTTCTCTTTATACCATGGTCATACCAGTTTCATCATTCAGTTTGCATGAGAGGGGATACTCAGCATCTTTCATATTACTTTCATACCGCTTTTAAATGCTAGGTCTATTTCATACCACTTTAATATCTTTTTTTTCGACTCGGGTAATGTGTAGCCGAGTACAAAGAGACAAAAATTTTATGGCCAGCGCACGAAAAATACGCTGCGAGAAAAACAACTTAATCCGTATGCCTCCCAAACGCAGTTATCGAATAATCCCTATCGTTGAAAAATAAAATAAAATAATGTTGTGGACGCTTGGCAAGTCTGTCGAGCCCCGCAATGAGTCAAAATAGAAGGATTATCGACAGTCATCAGTGAGTCATACTCGATCGACGCGTCTTACTCAATAATCTTTACCGCTATTGTCTACCGTCAAGAAAAACAAAATCGTATGGGGACTCGAAGATAATTTCGAGTTCTGTCCAGTCTACAAAACAATAAGATTACTGGGCGACACGAGCAAACAAAATTCTATCGACGTGAACTACCGAATAATCGCCTTATTTTCCCTTTCGTTCGTTTATTTATCGAGAAAAATATTCTGTGAGCTTAATATTGTACGCAGCAACTGCCCAATATTAACAAAGGACAGAAATATCGAGTAGAAGAATCGAGATATCAGAAAATTTTTTTTTTTTTTATTATCGAATTGTAATTTTGATTCCGAATTTTTCGCATTACCGTCAAGAACTTACCGAACTACCAATTTACCGTAATCATTCTCCAGAATTGGTAAGTACCAAATACGTCAAACAAAATTTATCGATCGCATTACCGTCAAGAACTTACCGAACTACCAATTTACCGTAATCATTCTCCAGAATTGGTAAGTACCAAATACGTCAAACAAAATTTATCGAAATTCCCAAAGTGACTAGTAGGGAGGAGGGAAAATTACGTTTTGTTACAAAGGAAATAAATTCTTGGATGATAGCGGGGACGACGGAAAGAGTTCTTACGTCATCCGTCATATTCGATCGACCACCGTACCGCAAAGAATAGACTCGAAAGAGATGATATTTGTTTTTTTTTTTTTTTTTTTTGTGTGGCAAACGGATAGTAGAATTCAGTGACGAGGTCCGTATACTAATCCGTTATTATTTTTTTGTTTTCTCGATCACCAACTCGTAACTGAGGCACTAATAAAAGAAAATAAAATAAATCAAGAAAGAATATTTCTTTTGTACTTTGACAAATTTCATTTTTCTCGATCACCAACTCGTAACTGAGGCACTAATAAAAGAAAATAAAATAAATCAAGAAAGAATATTTCTTTTGTACTTTGACAAATTTCACTTCACAGTAATCCTCTAAGTGCTGATAGTCCAAAACGTGACAAACAATTACCGAATAAAATCAAATATCGTTCAACGGAAGAAAATATAAAACTTATCGTACGTGTAATCCTCTAAGTGCTGATAGTCCAAAACGTGACAAACAATTACCGAATAAAATCAAATATCGTTCAACGGAAGAAAATATAAAACTTATCGTACGTGTTACCGAATTTAGTGTGGAATTCTATTGTTTTCATCGAACAAGGATAAGCTCTGTATCGCCCATACCGACATGAAAATATAAAACTTATCGTACGTGTTACCGAATTTAGTGTGGAATTCTATTGTTTTCATCGAACAAGGATAAGCTCTGTATCGCCCATACCGACAATATTCTTACCGAATTTCATCGTTGCCGTTAAAAAAAAAAATTAAAATATATCAAGGTAGGAAAAGTTATCTCGTGTTACCCGAGCGTCACATTCCTTGTCACGCGTTACGAGGAGCGTGATCTCGACACTGTTAATACCGTGTTCGAGTATCTGTTCCAAATAAAATAAAGGAAAATAAATTGGTGTAAGTAAAAATGGAAATCGGTGGAAAAGGAAAATATTCCAAGAGGGGAAAAATCTATACTCTCTCTCCCTTCCACTGGTTGACCACTAATTCAGGTCGACCGTCATTAATATTCGACAAATAAATAACTTATCGAATTCTGTGATCGGATCTAATTACCGTCAGGCGTATAAAGTATTTTATCGATTTTACTACCGTTTCAACTAAGTTTACGAAAAAGGCATCAGCAATTACGTCCTTGTCAAGTGGACAACCACCTTTATCTCGGAATTCGCTCTGTCTTGCATTCGCCTTCCACGGACTGAGGAATACTTCCAGGAGAGATTCATCGACTCCACAAGCTAAGCTTCGTGCCTGGCCAAGGAAGTTGAACGCCTTGGACGATACGGAGGAGGAAGACAGTGAGGATACCGACGATGCGGAGTATGAAGCCGCAACCGCCAATTTAATGGAACAATTGGCAGCGCTGCAAGCCTCGAGAGGGAAATTCAAAGGACCGTCCCAAAAAAAATAACGAGTCCAAATGCACCGACATTCAAGCTGGCACCTCAATCAACTCTAAATCAACCTGAGCCATTAACTACGGCGACCGCTGTCCGTACCGATCCAATAACGACCACTAACGCTCAAAGCTTCCGGTGCTGGAACTGCAATCAGGAGGGTCATCGACACAGCTTTTTCCCAGAGTAAAGGAGAAAGTTCTGCTACAAATGCCGAGCTCCAGGAGTGACCACCACTACGTGTCCTTTCTGCAACCTGGGAAATGCCTCGAGGGAAGCGTGAACCCGACCCACGAATTACCCAACCTGGTGGAGTCGGGACTTATCGAACACAATAACACCGGTTTACCGCTCATTGATACCGAAAACAAACAATTAATTTACGATCAAATATTTATCTCGAATTTGTCGTCACCTTTGAGGGGAGAGATGAGAGAACCCGTTGCTTTTTATGTGGAATTACACCTTGCGGGTCATCCTTTAAAAGCTCTTGTAGACTCTAGTGCTTCCAGATCCTTTTTGGGTCCGGTAGGTAGTATCCTGTGTACGGAGTTAGGTCTAGCTATAACTTCAGTTCCTCCGTGACGAGTTATAGTCGCCAATGGGGAGACACGTCGAGCCCAAGAGATGGTGCAAACTACCGTAGAATTAGAGGGTAGGGAGTTATCCATTTCTCTTCTTAAAATGCCTATGTTAACGCAACCCTGTATCGTTGGATTAGATTTCCTCTTTAGTAGTGGAATAATTATCGATTTTGCAAAACAAGCCTGGTATTATCGAGACTTACAGAATTCAGAATTTTTCTTTTCACCTGAATGTACCGCTCTTGAAATATCTATGTGTTGTGGGCTACAGACCTTAGGTTCTACCGATATAGAAAAACTTAACCGTTTGCTAGATAATGAAATTGAACCACCTTCCGAGACATTACGATCAACTAACTTGACAGTATATGACATCGATATCGAGGGACATCCACCTATTAGACAGAGACATTATCATGTCACACCGGTGATATTAGAATGCATGTGGAAAGAGGTGGATTCGATGTTGAAGGATGACTTAATCGAACCATCGCAAAGTGATTGGTCGAGTCCGGTAGTAATGGTGAAAAAGCCAAACGGTAAATGGCGGTTTTGTATCGATTTTCGAAAGGTAAATGCAGTCACTAAGAAGGACGCATATCCTATACCGAATATGATAGGAATTTTAGATCAATTACGTCAAGCCAACTATATCTCGACGTTGGATCTTAGTCAAGCGTACTTCCAAGTACCTCTATCGGATCGCGCTAAAGAAATTACCGCGTTTGTTGTACCGGGTCGAGGACTATTTCAATTTAAACGAATGCCTTTTGGGCTGAGTAACGCCCCGGCTACTTTTCAGCGATTGGTCGACAGATTATTAGGCGTCGAAATGTTTCCTCATGTTTTCGTTTATCTCGATGATATAATTATCGTTACTGAGACTTTCGATGAACATCTCTCTTGCCTGGAAAAGGTTTTGGGAGAAATCCGTGCAGCCCGACTTACAATAAATAGGGAGAAAAGTCACTTTGGTCGGACTACCGTACAATATTTGGGTTTTATCGTTGATAGTGAGGGACTTCGAGTCGGCCCTGAGAAAACGTCAGCGGTTCTGACTTTTTACTTTGGTCGGACTACCGTACAATATTTGGGTTTTATCGTTGATAGTGAGGGACTTCGAGTCGGCCCTGAGAAAACGTCAGCGGTTCTGACTTTTCCAGAACCCCGTAATTTAAAGCAGCTACGACGATTCTTGGGAATGGCTTCGTGGTACCGCAGATTTATATCGGATTTCGCTACCGTTGCAGCGCCTTTGACTTTATTAATGCGTATGGACAAGGCCTGGTCTTGGTACGAATCTCAGAGGCAGGCTTTCGACAAGTTAAAGGTAGCTTTAACTGAGTCCCCAACTTTGGCTTCCCCTGACTTCACCCAGCCATGGACCCTGCAGACAGACGCTTCGTCTGTAGGACTGGGCGCCGTCCTAACACAAACCATGGACGAGGAGAGGGTTATTGCTTATGCCAGTCGGTCACGCGCAGACGCCGAAAAGAAATACACCGTAACCGAGCAAGAGTGTCTGGCAGTTGTATGGGCTATCCGGAAATTTCGTTGTTATCTCGAAGGTTACCGTTTTACCGTTATAACCGATCATAGTAGTTCATTATGGCTTCATCATGTAAAGAATCCTACCGGTCGATTCACCCGATGGGCTTTGGAATTGTTGGAATATGATTTTAAAATTATCCATCGCAAAGGGGCACTGCATCACGTCCCAGACGCTTTATCACGAATCCCAGAGGAACCTGTAGACCTCCTACAAGCTATCGTGATTACTGAGGATCGTTGGTATCTGAGAAAATTTCGGGAAGTGCGCGCTTACCCGGATAAATTCCCAGATTGGAGAATTAGTAACGGTCAATTGTATTTTCATAAATCGAACCATATCCAAGAGAATATTATCGGACAATCATGCTACCCCACAAGCTGGTCACTTGGGAGTAGACAAAACTTATCGGAGAATTATCGTGAATTTTTATTGGCCTTGCTTATTTAAAGACGTGGTAAATTTTATCCATCGCTGTCAGGTGTGCCAACGGACCAAAGTGGAACAAGTTCGTCCCGCTGGGTTCATGGGCCGAAAATTGTCGAGGAACGAATTGTCGAATGATTGCATCCGATGTGATGGGCCCTTTCCCTCGCAGTACGTCCGGTCATGAGTATGTTCTGATCATTCAGGATTTGTACACCAAGTGGATTGAGATACAGCCACTTCGCAAGGCTACCGGAAAAATTATCGCACGCGTTATCGAAGAAAGAGTCCTCAATCGATGGGGAGTACCGAAAATATTATTAACCAACAATGGTACCGAATCCCTGAATCGCGACATGAATGCACTATCACTTCGTATGAGGTTCCGACACCACACTACACCCAAATATCACCCACAAGCAGATCCGGTAGAGAGAGTAAACCGGGTTATTAAAACAATGATAGTGTCTTTTATCGATGGCCATCATACCGAATGGGACCGATATTTACCCGAGTTTCAATTTGCCGCTAATACCGCTCACCATTCGTCCATTGGGACCACTCCCGCATTCCTTAACTTCGGTCGTCAACCTAAACTATCCACTACCATCCGAATTAATTCAGAAGAACAAGGGAACATAGTGGCTGGACCAACCCGGGAGTGGCAAACGCGAATGGAACTTCTCGAAGGATTACGTGATAGTATCGTTCACGGGTTGGACTCAGCCTTTCAACGACAATCCCGATATTATAACGCACATCACCGAGATCGAGAATTCCAACTGAATGATTTAGTATGGAAAAGACAGCATGTCCTCTCGTCTGCTGCCCAGCATTTCTCGGCCAAACTCGCGGACCGTTCCCATGGACCTTACCGAATTAGCAAAAAGTGATCGAAAGTAGTTTACGAAATTAGCGATTTAGAAGGGAAAATCCTAGGACGCTACTTTATTCAGGATTTAAAACCGTTTCACCCTCCTGTAGAAAAACATAACCTAGTATCCCTCAGAGCTATCGAAAAAAATTCTGCTTTCTGTTTTTATTTAACTATCGCCTTATATTCTATGCTATCTTATGCTTACCGAAATATTTACCGCTTATCGAAATAATTACCGTTTACCGATTATATGTTCCCGTTATCGAGTTGCACGTTACCGTTTGTTTCTCTTAGAATGTCTGGAGAAATACCGCTCGACCTCTCCCAGGAGGAGATTCTGAGGAATCTACTGCTCAACGAGGAGGACAACCGGCAGGAAACTGTGAGAGACGGATTCCGCGGAAACCATCATCCACGAAGATCCAGTCCTCCACCGGAGGACTGGGCCGTGGAGATCAACGACCACCCCGTGTTCGATGAGATCCGCCCCCATGCCGGAGTTCTCACCTGGGTGAACGAGCACCGTCCCGGCCTCATCAAAGCGCTGGGGAAGACTGTAGTGCGTCTGGCGCACTGCGAGACTGTGGCCTGCCCTCTGATGCAGGTGTACGACTTGAAAAGTCGGCAGGCACTTCCCGGCGAACTCTGGGAGGTACCCCCGAGTCGGGATGTGGCAACACAAACCGACCCGGAGGTCACAGTCCCGCCACCACCATCACCACCAACCACGAAGGCAACCCCGGCGCCACAGGAGTCTCGCCCAATTACCGCTCAGGAGCGACCACCAGCAGTAGTACCGGAAGAGGGAGCACCCATGGAATGGGATGAGTGGCTCCCGGGATATCAGGCCAAGAAGGCTACTGGCGGCTACAGTCCACGCCAATGGAGGTGATTTCCGCAGGGGTTGAGAGGCCGACCCGCAGCCGAAGTGTAACTTCGGAGGAAGAGTCGACTCCTGGAGCGAAGCGTCACCGTCCCCACACCAGCAGGGCTCCACCCCCAGAGGTCGCGGTCGCACCACCACCACAGCCCCGACGGCAAGAGAGTGGCTCACCCACTGGTTTGAGCCGGAGCGACTGTGCTGGAACTGCCGGCAACCAGGCCACCCCTACACCAAGTGCAAGGAGCAAAAGGGACGATTCTGCGTCCTCTGTGGTCGGGCGGGCTACACCATGAGCCAGTGCCCAAATGCCCGATGCCGAGAAATCCACCGAGAGCGAGGGCAGTATGACCCGTATCTGGGGAAAAATAACCCAAATCTAAAACACCGATAGGATGGAGGGTTTTCCCCAGATACTGAGCCATAATTACCGTTGAGTCCTTCTGACAATACCGTTTCTGTGTTGCTTACCGTTACCGTTTTATCTACCGTTATCGTTTTGTCTACCATTTACCAGATGACTCAATCTCTCCAAAATCAAATTAAACGGGAATAATCTTACTTGACGAGACTTAAGACTCAACGATAACCTCTCCTTCGTCGATCGGGCTGCTAACAGATGACTCAATCTCTCCAAAATCAAATTAAACGGGAATAATCTTACTTGACGAGACTTAAGGCTCAACGATAACCTCTCCTTCGTCGATCGGGCTGCATTCCAACGAGTTCCTCGGTTCCTTGGCCTCCATGGAGTCAACCAGCGGACGTACCCTGGTTCTCTCAACGATAACCTCTCCTTCGTCGATCGGGCTGCATTCCAACGAGTTCCTCGGTTCCTTGGCCTCCATGGAGTCAACCAGCGGACGTACCCTGGTTCCCCAGATTTTCCTTCACACTTTACACTCAGCCAAAACTCGACCGCTCACTCAGAGCACCAACTTTAGACGTCCGTTCTCTATGACATCTCAGCTCCGACTCTTTTCGACGACTCCTCGAAAACTTACTCCTCAAAACTCCGATACTCACTCCTCGAGCTCTGGACTCTGACTCTCGACTCCCAAAGCTGACCGCATCACTCTATGTCCGACTCTTGCCGAACTCACCCGAGCGACTTCTTCGCCAGAGCCACGAGGAAACACAAAAGCTAAACTTAAACCTAATCGGTCATCCGGTTGCGCGTGGCCATCGCCCACCCGGATCCACCACGCAAAATACCTAAACCCAAAACTGAGTTGCCCCGGACCCTTAACATATGGAGCGCCAGGTCCTTCCCCTGGTCTTTTGTCCTTCTCGGTAGTCCGACAATGCTCTAAACTCTAAATCTTACCATCGGAACTCTACCTTATCGATCAAGCCTCTCGAATCCTCACTACTATCGATCTTTTCGTCTCGTTTCATCTAGCGTCTCTCTCTATTGAATCTCAATATTATAATAATGACTCCAAATTACCTTTACCTGTTAATAATAATTGAAAATTGACTAAAAATAAAAGTTAAGTGACTACATGGCTGTGTTTTGTGACGGCAACGGAAAAATAACGTCACAGTTTTCAATGAATATGGTAACCAACTACTTCAGGAATTTGTCAATGAGTATCCAATAATATATGTAGCCCACAATGTATCCTACAATGTTCATAACCTCCTCCATCTGGCTGCTGAAAGCTGCCTATTTAGTCCAATAGACAATTTTGCAGGCTGGAAATATGAAAACTAATTGCAATAAATAAAATCTATGGTCAAACTACGCGGCAAACCTTTGGAACAGATTATAAATCGATTGGATAAAGTCAATTCTATCAAAAAATGTAAACGATCCAGTAAGACAAGATATCCGGTAGTCAAATTTTCTAATCACATTTATTCAATGAGGGAACCAATCGAGTCTTTGAATTATTCGGATTTTGAAATAACCTCCAAGATGCCGGATAATTGTGTGTTCTTGAAAAACAAGTCAGTTTTGGTGATTGACAAAGGTTTTCAAAATAATGAAGGCATTTTCGTATCTGGAAAATTTTTTTTAAAGTATTACCCTTTTTTTTTAAACCTTGTGATTCTTTATATTTTGGCATAGCAACTGTTGATATCTATTCGACGGAAAATATTCCTGTCAACGCCAATCAAATTGACAATAAATGTCTGTGTTTGACCCTCACTGAGGATAGTAAATTAATAGTGCAGCTAATTCATGGCGATGGAAATGCTGGAGATCCAGCATTGTAGAGCATAATAAATAGAATTTCAATGTTCCCGCACATTCATTTCCCCATGCACACCTACATCTCACACAAGTATGCAATCACGTCCTCGTGCATGGCTGCAAGACAATATGGCCACTATGAGCCGAAGCGTCCACGGCCACGTGTAGTGTTCAGCACATTTTTTTTATAGTCAGCACATTTCAACCCTTTGAACCTGAGCCTAAAAATCAATTAAATGAGCAATACTATCAATAAAATGGAGCCAAACGAGAAACCATTCTGTGTGGTCACATTCGTGGAGGAAGAGGATTTATCGATGGAAGTGCCTTCCACTTGGTTAAGAGGAGACAAATGCTGGTGGCCCAAAGTGAAAAATTGTGTGAAGTTCGTCAAAAAACAAATTGAACCTGACCCGAAAATTTGTAGGCTTTGGGGACTAGTCGGTGTAAAAGGTGCAGGTTACTATGGTAAGTGAGGTTATTTTGACATAATGGCATCAGGCAATTCGATACACATTTATATTATTTCATCCGATACAGATTCTTGGGAAGCAGCTCGCATGGCTGCTGATAACTTGTCATGTTTATCGGACAATAAAGAGTCAGATTAAAGCTGCAACAACAACAAAAAAACCAGAGGCATCACAGGGAGTGAATTAACCACACAAAAAAAAAAAACATTTTGACGCCATGCTTCAATCGGAATTCAGTGATTCAGCTGATTCTGCTTCATCATGCACTAGATCAGTTCAACGTGAGCCCGTGAACAAAGAAAATCTAGAAAACGAGCCAACTAGATCCCAAGTATCCATCGTATCACCGGAAAAAACACAAAATCACAAGCAACCGATAGAAAGTGATGAAAACAAAGCTGATGATGATGCAGAAGCAATGGACTAGGATCTTGGTAAGATTCCCAGTAAATTTTTATGTCATCAATCGTCGATACGTAACATAAAACCAGGGAGAATAATGAAATATTTTTTTTCATTGTGAATAAATTATACAGGTGAGATGATGAAGCGTCCGAATGCCGAAGTTAAAATACATAGACCTAGCAAAAAACTAAAGACATCCGGGTCATATTCAGGCGATAAGTCTCAAATAAATAACACTTTGACTATTAGAGAAGACATTATGCTCGCTGGTAACTTGATTTTTATACTATAATATTATATTATAAGTAGAGCAGGAGTGGATATAATAAGATTACACCCAGTAAATAATGTTTGCTTTTTGTTTTAGAACCGGTGAACCTACCAGTTCTCTGTATGGAAAGGTTCGCTCAACAGATTGAACGGATAGTAACTGGTGAGTTAGTAGAATTGGTTTACTATTATCTAACAAAATAAGAATTCCGGTGCCAAAAAACCTAACTAACACATATATTATCGTATATGCTTGCAGAAAAAATTAACGAAGCTATTGAGCGTATGGCGGAGCCGTGGCAAGCATCTCAACAGATTACTGCAGGTATTGAACTAGCATATATTATGATACCCTAAATTTTTATTTCTTACATTCTACGCGTAATTTTTTTTAATAAAAAAAATGGTTTTTTTTTCAGCGACAATTCTAGATTTTAGTAGAGAGTTGAAGGGAATACGAAGCACTGTTAGCGCAATTAGAAAAAAGTTAGAAAACTCTGATCATGGATTTTATGGCCGTGACCAAGGCGAGACAGACGAGTATATCGATAATAAGAATCTCTTTTTAAATCAATTCACATTGAAATCTCTACAAGAATTAGAAGATTTTGAAACGAGACTCGCAGCCAACGAGGATTTGCGGAATCGTCTCGTAAGTATGAATCATAAGAATTTTTTATTGAAAGAATTAAAAACGTAGAAATTCAAAATGCAAAGAAACTCTCTCATGTTTGCTGGCTTATTTATTATAAGTTGTAGCTGCCATGACTCAAAAAATAGTTCATGTCTCTTTAACGTTACATGTAAGAGATGGTCATCCTTGATTTGTAAATAATTAATTTTTCAGAAAGTTGTCTAATCAAAAATTGGAGGAGCTAATATTTCTGATGTGGTCACTCGATTATTATCCTGTACCTCCGACGATGCACTAGCAAAGGATTGCTCTTACAAAGGACAGAAACGTGGGGACGAAACAAATAATAAAATTCAGGGATTAAAAATTCTTAATGCTATACATGGTGAGTTCTCAAACAGATAGAAACTATCAATATTTTTCTCATAAGAAATAATAATTGTGGTTTTTTGGTCAATGTTGAGAGGCGCTGCTGAACAACTCTGTAATTTCACAGAGAAAGAGTTTGAGACACACGTTGCAGAATGATTTCGTGTCAGCGCTACATGCGAAAATTGAAACATCAGGATTCCTAAATTATACCATAATGAATGCAGTATTTGTTAATTAAATATCTTCTGACATTAATTATGTAACATTAATGAAAAATAAAAATAAAAGTTGATGGCACTGTTATAGAACAAATATGTTTCATAATTTTTCATAAATGACTAGATTTGTAATATTTTACTGATGTCGTTATATTGTCTCAACTGCACAATGAGGCGGACATTTTAGAATCACTGTTACATATTTTGACTTTTTCTCGTGACATGTTTGTGATATAACAGTTGGATATCATCACAGATGGTGATGTTGACAGAACATAATAGTTATGATTGATTGTTCGTAGAGTTCATATCCTCTTCAGAATTGCACCATTATAGTAATACTAGTAATACTATTCTGGTAATACTAGAAATACTATTCTTGAAAAACTAGAAATACTACTTTCGCAATGCTATAAATTTCAACAGTTCATGTAACTCCCGTCTCTTAGCTTTTTTTTCTCTAATTTTTTTTCTAGCTTATTCGCTTTTTTTTTTTTTAGTTGATCCACTTCAATCTGGCGTTCTACTTGCAACTCTCGATTCTAAGGAGGCTGCGGCGAATCAGAAGGCTGCGGCGGATCACTTGCAAGATCAACGTCATCGGAATCTAGCAATGCTGTGAAATGATACTATTAATAATTGGATATTCTATATTTGATTAGTATTCCACTCAAACTTTTGCATTGAATCGACTAGTTGGAGTTTTTTTTTGTTTTCATGTTAATATTGAAGTGAAAAAATCGATACTTGACAAATACATTAATCAACGTTCAAGAATACTCAAATTAATTGCACAGAAATGCACAAAGATATCAAAAATTACAAAAAAAATCGAATTCAGGGTGAAATAAATAAACGCGTGGTATATCGTTGAACCGAAAATTTTTAGTCATTGCTTACGTTCTTCTAGATCAAGAGAGTTAATAATTACCAGCCGCTGCAATAAATTATATACCAACACCTACACATATATTGTGACGTGCAGGGGCCTCGTGCTCGGTTGAGACGATCTAGACGTCCTATATTTAATCATTGATTTTTTTCGAGCTCGCGTGGCCAGCCGATAGTCACAGAGCATCGTTGGCGCTCAACAAAATAATTTTAGGCTATTTTCCGCGTGTCTTGTCGATATCCTATAGCTTACATTATTTGTTGTTTATCCTAAAACCCGTTAAGATCGTTAAAAGATTTATTATACTACATTTGACAAGATTTAGCGTCGATTTGCGCCTATTCCGCAGTTTGCGAGTGATGAGCTGGAGGTAGAGTTGAGTAAAAAACAGGTGTTGGTGTTGTAACAATAAAGTTAACGATTTCTTCCTCCCTGATGTTGGACCATCCGTCGCATTGTAGCCCGACTGTTGTAGCATTTTTCACTCTTAAATTAACTTCTGACTTGATATCTGCGTATATTCTTTTAAGGAGAGCGTTGGATATTTGATATCGTGAAAGTATATTGAACTTTGGCCGCAGAAACGACAAAAACGACGGCCAATACTGGTTTTCTGTGATCGACAATGGAGTCCCAGAAGCATAGACTGCTGTCACCATCAATTGCTGAGCTTGGTTCTGTTCATTTAGTGACATGGTATCCAGGAAACTTGCTATACAAAAATCGTCGTCCGCAAAACATAATTTCATGTATGCTAATATCGCATTAACCACAAATCTGACAATGAAAAATGTGGAGACCTTTTTTATAGACAATTAAATTCCCTATTATTTATCACGGAAAAATTTTTTTCTAGGACTTACCGTTTTCAAGGAAATCTATTTGTTACAAACATCTTCACTGTTTTTTGCCTGTATCTCCATAAGTATT